>BEHA01000040.1:820060-845222 GCA_002897215.1 Eschscholzia californica subsp. californica
TGTTTTACTTCAGAGTTTACGATAGTTTAACGTCGTAGACGTTCATCAAGTAAAACACTACATATCCAAAGAACAAAGTAAAGATAGTGGTTGGTATTGTCTGTGTATACGCAAACTTTTCATATTTCAATGTAATTTTTTGTTGCCATGTGAAAATGATGGTAGGTGATCACATTCAGACCCCAATTTTTACGTGCAAATTTGAGAGTAAGCCACACAATTAAAGTCGAAAAATATCATTCTAACATAATGTGTGATTATTTACTATTCAAAAAATGACAAAAAATACTACAAAAATGGACCTCCCTTGTATAGGAATGAGTAGTTTTTATTTTTATTTTGTTGAAAAAATAAGTTGTTACTCCACAAGATAAAATGTTCATCAAATGAGAGACACAGAGAGGGAGGGGGATCTAAAAGTAGAGACCGATAATTTTGTTTGGGAACAAAAAAAAAATTATTTATTATTTTCTACCATTACTCTCTTTATAAACTAATTTATTCTAGTATTTCACTAATTATTGTTTTTTTTTTTGTGAAAGATCACTAATTATTGTTTGTGTAAATGACAGTAGGCGTCGATCAAACGTGTCACTAAGAAATTCACTGGCGAAAAAGAAGATGATTATCCCACTATTATTTTGTGATTAGATAATAATTAAGGAATTATTAGAAGACTTGTTAGGAAAGTTTTAATAGACACGGTTCCCTTGACGTGTGTCTTTTTACCCTTGGCTTTTTTCAACTCCCCAAAAGAGAGAGTCAGCCTAGAGAGAGAAAGCTGTGACAGAGGGGTAACTTTTCAAACAAGAAAGGTTAGCAGAGTATCATAAACCTAATCGCATTATAATTACCGACAACGTCATGCTTAAGCTCATTCTGACTTTCGGTAAAAATAAAGAATCTTTTCACGTTCGACTTTCACTTCACTGATTTTCGCGCCCAACCCAATCTAACGGTTACAGATTTTCTTATAAAAAACGAATCTGATGGCTCACAATAATTCACTTACTATGAGGTGATAGTTTTCTCCTTTTCGTGAGTTTGACTTGTTCGACTTTGATTCGATTGTTTTGTATGTCCTGACTAAATAGGTCCAACACTGGTTTAAATATATTGTTATAACGAGTCAGACATTTTATTTCAAACAAAATTTAGTATACATTTCAATTGAGATAATATTTTGATTTAAATTTTGTACCGGCTTAATAACACACTGTTTAAAATTGTCGTCTTTTTTATGAGAAAAAGTTTTGATCCAAAGTAAGTTGTCCTTGAATTGTAGAAAAATAATCGATCGTATGATTTGCACAATATTACATTTTTATGTGCAATTACAAAATACGATATTTCAGACTTAGGGTTCATAAACGGGGATTATATCATGATACCAGTAAATGCAAAACACTATACCATACGGTGGCAACACATGTAACCTACTAAATAAGTTTGAAAATGTGTAGGGTGAATATGAGCATGTAAGCAGTGGCGAAGCCATAAATTTTTATGAGTGGGGGCACCTTTTTGTTATAGCTAATGAAAGAGTTTCATAGTACGCGATTAAGCTAGAAACGGAAAGCAAATTCAACAATATTTTATTTATAATTTAGATATTCTATAGTAATTTTGATGTTTGATGCATAACAAGCAATCTCAAAATTTCTAATCAATATGGTTCAAGGATCTTCCTCCAACTAGATTCCAAAAAGATATTGAAATAAAAAACAAAGGAGGGGATGAAAAGATATTGGTGAAGATTAAGAAGAAACGATGATAGATGATGAAGAGGAAGTGACCGTAATGGAAGAAAAGATGAAGATAAAGTTTTATTTCTATTAACTTATTTACTATGACAAAAAAATGTAAAAAAAACAATTTTGAAGTCCAAAATACAAATCACGAAAAAATCACACAAAATCAATATTAAAGGGGTTGTTTAAAATACTCATCATCTCTTGGATGCCATTTTATTTAGTTGGTGACTTTGAGTAGGTCAAAATTGAGTTATCTCAATTAATAAGAACCAATTTTAAGCGGAACATGCCCTCCAAAATATATTTTTAATGAAAAAATGTGTCTTGCATGGTTTTCGATCCCTTGACCTTTGCGATGTAACTCCATTGTTTCACCACCTAAGCTAAGAAAGGATGATATTTCATAATGGAAATACACATATATAATATAGTAGCACATGAAGTACAACATAGGTGAGTCACATTAGGGTCGTGGGGGCCTGCGCCCCCACGGGCCCCTATGTGGGCTCGCCCCTGCATGTAACGTCATATTTCATGGAGACCTGGGACCTCCCCATAAGTTCATTATTATCTTTATTAATCTTATTCCGAATATATTGTTCTAAACTTATAATTTTACACTCTCATGGCATCTAAAATATAATAAGAATCCTATGTATCATTGCAATAAAAAGCATATTACTTCACAATATACCTTAGTTATTCGCAGAAACACATACACTCATCACAGAATAAATTCTTCTTTTTTTTTTTGTTAAGAAGAATAAATTCTTCTTATACAAAGGAAATAGGATATATAACATAATGTTAGAGTTGGTAAGTTGGTGAGCTCAAAACTATATAGTTGTCTTATTTATTTATTTTGGTGTAAATGACAAATATAATCTTGTTTAAAAGAATGAGTTAGGTTAACCTTTTAGTATGACAAAGAAACAAACCCTAATAATAATCTTTCTTTCTTGTAAGATATAGAAGCACAAAACAAGGTCAAAAAGTAGCCGTTGCGTCATTGTCTTTCAGATTCATCCACTACTTCCAATACAAACGCGGCTCCTCAATCTGATCTGTCAGCAGCCTTTAATTCCTTGAAACCGCCCCACAACCTTCTCCCCTCAAAACCCTCTCTCTATCTCTCCTCCTCATCTTGGTCAACCAAATCTTATTTTAATAAGGTTAATTGCATTTACCCCCACAATTATCACCTATTCTAGAAAATAACCTTCTAAATATGACCAACCCTCACTGATAATCTCATCAAGTTTGGGTTTAGCAACACAGTCCCACCAATCCAATGACATTTTTCCCGCATCAATTTATTTTGTCGTATCGTTCTCAATGTTCATAGATACTGGCGACGCACTGAATCAATGTTTGTTTCCTTATCTTTAATAATTGAAGACGAAGAGAGAACCCCCTTTTAGAGAGCCATATAAAAAATACTGAATCTTGCGTTCCTTCTACTAGACTAATTGTGAGTGAAACGCGTGTCATCTTATATTGACCAACGCCACACAGATGTGGTTCTCGCTTAATTGACTACAATTAAACGTTGCATGCAACTAAGGTCGGGACAATGCTTATTATCCAGGAATGTCTTAATTTAGAATGTCTTTGGGAGAGTTTAGAACTATACTGAAGTAGAGTTCCAAACAAATGATGTATATCTCCCAGAAAAGAGTATACACTGAAAGCATTTATTACACAATTGGGATTGTGCGATGGTACTTGACCGAGTGATGCACTTATGTAGGAAGCCGGCCATCTTTCGGAGATCATTTTAGCGAATCGGTCATTACCAGGGGCCAAAATTGAATTAACCAAAATTACTACCCTCACTCACTTTCTCTTTCTAAAACCTTTATAATAACCCAACTATCATTCTTCCATCTCCATCCAAAAAGAGAAACAAAAACCCTTTTTCCTTCTCTTTTAGCCATGGACATAGAAAACCTTTTTCCTTCTGATAGTGATCTTGATCTTAGCTTCACTAGTTGTGCTTCTTCTAACACTTCTACTGATAGAACTTTCACTTGTTCTAGTGGTCGAAGTAGTCTAACCCTAAGTTTCAATGAATCTCGTCCTACACCCACTGGAGTTCATCGTCCTCATCGGAAATCTGACCCACATTGGTCAGCTATCAACGCTGTTTCAAATCTCTCCTCCGACGGAAACTTACATCTCAACCACCTCAAACTCATCCGCCACCTCGGAAGTGGAAATCTCGGCCGGGTCTTTCTTTGCCGGCTTAAAGATTACGATGAATCTGCCGCCACTTTTGCCCTAAAAGTTATTGATAGAGATGCTCTCACTAATAAAAAACTATCTCATGTTATGATGGAATCTCAAATTTTATCAACCGTTGATCACCCTTTTCTTCCTACTCTTTATGCGCATCTCGAGGTTTCTCATTATACTTGTCTTCTTATTGATTACTGTCCTGGTGGCGATCTTCACTCTCTACTTTTAAAACAACCGGAAAACCGCTTTCGGGTCGATGCCGTTAGATTTTTCGCATCGGAAGTTCTAGTTGGTTTGGAATATTTACATGCTCTTGGAGTGGTTTACCGGGACTTAAAACCGGAAAACATCTTAATCAGAGAAGACGGTCATATCATGTTATCAGATTTCGACTTATGTTTTACTTCTGATGTGGTCCCCACACTTCAAAAGCGGTTTAGTTCAAAAAAGAAGTCTAACAAAAGCCGGTTTAGTTGTTTCGAAGCGGTTTTCCGACGAAACAAGGTGATATCGGAGGCGGAGATGATGGAGTTCGTGGCGGAGCCGACGGCGGCGCATTCCAGATCTTGTGTTGGAACTCATGAATATTTAGCACCTGAGTTAGTCAACGGTAACGGTCACGGTAACGGAGTTGACTGGTGGGCTTTCGGTATTTTTCTGTACGAATTGTTATACGGTCGAACACCGTTCAAGGGTTCGACTAAAGAACACACACTGCGCAATATAGCATCGTCAAGACCGTTTATGTTTCCAGAGTCTGACGTGGATGTGGTGGAGGATAGTAAAGTTGCGCAGGTTAAGGATTTAATAACTAGGTTATTAGTGAAGGATCCAAGGAGGAGGCTAGGATGCGCATGGGGTGCGTCTGATATCAAACGTCACCCCTTTTTTGAAGGGATTAAGTGGCCGTTGATCAGGACCTATAGTCCTCCTCAGGTACAAGGGTTAATGAGGAAGAAAAGTCACGTGAAGAATCATGTGAGTGGTGGTGGTGGGAAATCATTTTCCAGGGGGAAAAGTTTTGTTGGAAAAAATTGGTCATGGAGGGGTATTAAGAAATTTATAAAAGGGAAGGGGGTGAATCTAAATTGAATAAGAATGGTTATTAGTGATATATTAAGAGAGTGAAATGTTGGTGAGTTTTTCATGTAAAGCAAAAGTAGTAGAGAGTACAAAGAAGATTTATTTGTGAAAAAACTAGAGAGAGAAATTTTGAGTTTTGGTTGTGTTTTTTTAGAGAGAGAAAGAACCCAAATGAATTGTGAGGTTGTTAGTTACTACTACACTTTTAGGTTGATGGTGTATATGATTTGTAAATTGAGAGAAGAATAAATGTTACTTATAGGGGCTTTTTAGCTCTACATATCAAGAAATTCTTTACAATCTTATGTTATTTATTTTTGTTAGATGTGTATTTGTGGTACTTGAGTTACTTAGTTTTGATTAATAAGACAAACTTATTTTGGAACCATAAAGTCGATGGATCCATTTTTGTTTAGTGAAATCAGTTTCTTAGCATTTCAAGTAATCAATAAGACATTAAAGCTTATGATGCAAGAAATTTTGAACTTTGATATAGAAACACTGGTCGGGCTACATCGCCTAAAGTTTGAAGTAAAGATGGACCATAGGGCCGAATGTTAATGTGGCCAACTCCAAGTAGTTAATCCATGTGGAGAAAAATTGGCTGACCAATTGGAGTAGTCTAGTCACCATTCAACTTATGGTCAGCTCCAAACTTCGAGCCCAATGTTCTTTTTGGGGAAGTTTTAAAGGCACCCTCTATGAGTGATAAAATATCCTCATTCCCTCCAAACTCACCCTCACTGCCTCACATTTGTCTTGAGAGAGATGCTTTTAAGAGTTGCAGGGGCGTCTTCAAAGCTTTCCTACTTTAAGTAGATCAATCACTCAAATCTTATTAACAATTTCATTTTGTCTAAACTTCTCGCCAAGCATAAGACTATTAATTGGCTATTTGTGAGTTTTTTTGTGTACATTGTGCGCGGTTGGTGCAGTCTTTGCATGTCATCAATATATTTCTACTAAAGAACATCTTAGGTTGGTGCATGGTTTCCTAGACACCCAAAAGTTCGACGCCTTTGGCACACAGCGGAAGGTAAAGACTAAAGAGAGTGCTATTATCATATCTGAGTGTATATAATTTTCCATCTTTGTGAAAGACATATCTTAAGAGCACTACTGGAATTACTTGGCTCCACCAACAATGGCAAGCGAACCGGGCTGGCCAACCTCAACATAAATACTTTCTGAGGAATTTCAAAAGTGACCCCTACTTTTGTTAAAGGCGCCTCTTTTCCTTATATGCGGGAAGTTCGAAAGATACCTCCATAATATTAGGTTATCCTAACGTGCCCCCAACATGATGACACCCCTTGACCTTTTGTTCTTGCCAAATTTGTTTTAGTTGTGATATGGGTCAAAAATCTCAACCAAGATAAATGTCAGAGATTTTTAACTTGGGAAATGATAAAGTTACAAAAGATTTTGACAAAAAAAAGGTTCCCAACTGATGTGACGGGTGTGGTTTCAAACTTTGACCAAATCTAGGCCGTTGAGAGATGAAAATCACAACCGCCACATCAGCTGGGAATTTTTTTTGTCAGAATCTTTTGTGATTCTAGCATCTCTCTTTTAACTTTTCTAGAAATTAAAATGCAAGTGCCAGAGCGAGAGAAAGAGAGTTAATCATCGTCCATTCATTTGTTTTCGCATGTGGGACGTTCGCGACTTTTCTGTCATTTTCTTTATTCTTTAGATCCACATACAGTGGGAAAAAGACTTGATAATAATAATAATAAATATAGCAACATAAGAAAAATCATAAATAAATAGTTGCCGCCTGATACAGCATTGAGGTTGGTACTTTGTTCTTTCCTGTGCCAAGATAGACATGATACTTTATTGTAAAAAATGGAATCTTTTCATAGGGTGAAACTACAATATGCCAAGCTCTACCAAGTTGATATTTCATGTGGCTCTCTTCTTGAAAGGATAACTTCATCCCCACAACCCTTTGTGGCTTTGTCTCTCTCTTCTTGGTTCTTGCAGCCATGGACACCAAACAAGATTTTCATGTAGTTATGTTTCCATGGTTAGCCATGGGTCATCTAATTCCCTTTTTTCATCTCTCTAAATCCTTAGCTTCAAAGGGTATTAGAATCTCCTTCATTTCCACTCCAAGAAACATCCAAAGACTTCCCAAAATCCCATCAAAGCTCTCTTCTCTTATTACTCTTATCAGCCTTCCCTTCTCCGACGAGCACATCCAAAATTTACCCGAAAACGCCGAGTGTTCTACCGACATTCCTATTGAAAAAGCACAACTACTTAGGAAAGCTTTCGATGGATTACAACCTTCTCTCTCAACTTTCATTAGAAACACTAAACCAGATTGGATTGTCCATGATCTTGCTTCTTATTGGTTACCAAAAATCTCTGAAAATTTTGGCATTCCTTGTATTTACTTTTGTGTTTTTCCTGCACCTGTAATGGCTTTTCTTGGTTCACCATCTGAGCTTCTTAGCGGCAGTCGTACCAAACCCGAGGACTATATGACCGTGCCAAAGTGGATCCCATTCGATGCGAATATAGCTTATCGGTTACATGAAGTGTTGGAGTACTTCAAGGGAGCTCCACAAGATGAAAGTGGTGTTCCTGATACACACAGGTTTGCGATGGTAATTAGAGATAGCCCATTTGTTTGTATTAGAGGTTGTACTGAGTTTGAATCTGAATGGTTGAGTCTACTCAATCAGCTTTTTGAAAAACCCGTAATTCCGGTCGGATTACTTCCTCCATTAATGGAAGAAAGTGAGGATGAAGAAGCACAAGATAATGGAACTTGGGTGGAAATAAAGGAATGGTTAGATAAGCATAAAGAGGGGTGTGTAGTTTATGTTGCATTAGGTACCGAATCGGTGTTAACTCAGGAACAAGTGAACGAGTTGGCTCTTGGTTTGGAATCGTCCGAGCTACCTTTCTTTTGGGTATTAAGAAGACCTCCTGGATCGGTTGAAAATTCAACTAGTTTACCACTAGGGTTTGAGGAAAGAACAAAAGGTCGTGGGATTGTATACATGAGGTGGGTGCCCCAAGTAAAAATATTGAGGCACTCAAGTATAGGTGGGTTCTTGACTCACTGTGGGTTCAACTCAGTGATTGAGGGTCTTTCACTCGGCCGAGTTTTAATTGTTCTACCGATGTTAAATGATCAAGGTTTGAATGCTAGGGTTTTTGAAGGGAAAAAAGTTGGTTTGGAGATACCAAGGAATGAACTAGACGGATCTTTTAGTTTTGAGTCAGTGGCCGAGTCACTGAGGTTTGTAATGGTGAGCGAAGAAGGTGAGGTGTTGAGGAAGAAAGCCAAAGAGATGAGTCAAGTTTTTGGGAATGAGAAATTGCATGACTCTTATGTGACCAATTTTGTTGGCTACCTCAAATCTCAACATAAAAACTACTCACCAACTTCAAACTTACAATAAACCAACAACGGTAGAAAGGAAGACTTTTGAGTTGTTTAAATAGTATAGGGCGTGGAATGATTGGGAGCGTCTATCTGCTCCTCTTTTTTATTCAAACCCGCTTTCCCTCTTCATTCCCCACGGACTAGGCAAGTCCAAGGGCACTCGAACTGGGTCTAATTTGTACTAGGCTTGAGTTGCGCGGATTAAGGTCAGTTCGGGTGCCCTCAGACTGCATGGTCCGTGGGTTTCAGATTGCTCAGTCTAAGGGCCACAAGAAGTGCCAAAGGTGATAGTGGGTCGGAGTAAAAAAGGGTGGTTACCTTTAGAGGCACCCATAATAATATTAGGGCAAGCAACACTAGTACAAGATTTACTTTTTTATGGACACAGTTTTCTTACTGTTGGAATTCCAAAATTTGTTGAAAACAATATGAATCACAGGATAAATCTGTTGTATAAATATTGTAATATTTGTTGTATCAGTAAAATAAGTCAAAAATAAAAATACTTATTGGAGGCCTAAAGTTATTTGTACAGCTAATTTAATCAAATCATTCGAGGAAAAGGACTTGGGAGTTTCTTCTGCAGTTAAAAACTTCATTAATTGGACACCTTGGCAGCAGTAGGTTTTGTGCATTAGCAGCTTAGACCACCTCCTGTACCTGCAATGAGTGATCGATGCTCGATCATTGTTCAAATTCTCCATCAGGTAACATTTTCATATCGAGCTGGTATCGAAGAATTCCCCCTATACCATCAAACCCTGAGCAAAACTGAGAATCCTCTACGGATTTGTTAGTGACAAACTCAAGACTACAACCAAATTGCCTGTACTCATTTTCCAACCACTCTCAAAGGGAGAGTTTATCTTCAACTTTCCAATCAGCATTACCCCAAGGCTCACTGAAATTGCTCCGAGTGGTTTCCTCTTTTTTGTTGTAGTGCTTAATGGTAATTTCACCTGTTACGCTGTTTTTTTAGCACGTATCGGTTGAGACCAAGATTTTCCCGCAGAATTAAGTTTTCGACAGCACCCGCTTTTAATGCTCTCCGTGTGTGGTCCATGCCAAAGACATACTTTCCTGTATCTTGACTGATCTCTCCAAAGTATTTCTTATTAATTGCTTTTCGTGAACAAAGGTTTCGTTGGATAGAATTGCTGCAGAGAGTTCAATCGCTTGGTTGAACCCATTTTCACCACTAGAAGAAACGTCAAAGACGTTCAATATAGTCACACAAGGACGAGAATCAAACTGATCAGATTGGATTAACTCGGTCTTGAAATCAGCAGACAAAGCAAGGAGTAATCCTTATACATTTGGCTCGGGAGTGGGTGGTCTATATACAACTGTGTTGCTAACTCGACTGCTTTCCTCACATAATTTTGACGTTCCTCCATTCGATGACTAGCAAAACGTAGAACTGATTGACCTTCTTCCTGCCCATTCGGAGGAACCTTGTTATAAGGCTTCAACCTTTCCTGAGCATCCAACACAGATTGACTATCAACCCTACTGTTGATGTTTGACACAGCACCCAACATTCTTACAGTTCGATCAATCTCATCACAAGGATGCACGATAACAGAAATCATGCTAATTCCATTCCCTTTAGCAGCTCCGAGTGCTTTAATCAATTTTTTCATCTTCCGTATCTCGATCTTCTTGTCAGTTATGTCACCATCCCACATTGTAATTTTCGAATACCAGTGTACCACAACCTTCCAATCACAACTATACACATACTTGTAAAAAAAAGACCTCCAAACGACGGAGTGAAAAAAAATCAATAAGCTGTATTATCCATATAAAGTCAGTGAATTTTGGCATTTAGGTTTTGTTCATAATGGGACTATTAACCAATTTGAAGACATTTTAGGGGTTTTTGTGCCAACAAGTGGTGGAAAACTATTAAGTTTTGTAGAGTTATAAAGTGTTATCCTTGATTAGTTGTTCAATTTTTTTTTGAATATTGACTACAATTGGTCATTACAAAGGCATTGATACATCGATACGATGTGATAAGCACGATCACTACTGGCCTAAATCTCGACGAATTAAATGGCTTAAAACCCACGTAAACTACTTTATTTATACTCAAGTTCAATATCCCTGGATTTGCACATTCATAGGATCAAACTTGGGTCCTTCGCATTACGAAATAGATGCACTTACCAACTGGTAGTCCAGTTGTTGGCGGATTAGTTGTTCGATTGAACACATAAGTTCCAGATTGATCAGTTATTGTTCCTCCGATTTTGCCGAAAAGGAACATGATTGAAACAGTAATTGTTTGACCAACTTGCAATGGGTATCTTATGCATATAAACCAGATGCATATATATACTTATATGTTGTTTAGATATAGGATATTTGCACATAGACGAAGCGGTGGACTTGCTTCACATGAAATGTATTGCCAATGTATTGCTAGACTAACTAATAGACATTGACAATCGTAAAATGCGATTGTGATTTCATTCAAGTTGTAATCTAGTTATTTAGTTGATATATTTACATTAATTCACCTTTTTAAGCATTTTTTTCGTTCATACCATTTTAACAGGAAGACCTCCACCCAGTGCTCGTGCCCCTGTACGTACTGGCGAGAATATAACAAAGTGGAGGCTTTTATTCCTGGGTCATACAGGTGCTGGTGTCTACACTTCCTTACGGCCCAGGTGGATGATCTAACATTCCACCAATGTGAGGAAATAGCATCAGAATACAATGATCTGCAGAATTGGTAAGTTCTTTTTTTCTTACCGGAATTGTGTACGTTTCACTTTGTCTTATATTTCATTTTCGGACAGTCATACCATACAATAGGAAGGTAAAATAACTAAGTTATATTATTGATTGCATTCACGACAAGATTTTGACTTTTCTGTTCACATAAACCATAGAGCTCTTGATGTTTTCCGGTATCCACTGAATAGAGCCTCTAACACTTCCTAGTTAAAGTCTATGTAATGTGGGTTCAGTATTAATTAGTCTTCGGTGTCCAAACACTGTGGAAGGTGTAGGACAAGTGTGAAACTTCACAAGGAAGATGATGGTGGTGCCAATATACAATTGTGGTGCCTTTATGATAGTTTATTATACGACAGGGTTGTTATAGAATTTCTCATATAACTAACTCTTTTTCTCTAACATGTAAACAGACGAATCTCACGTCTATAAATAAGAGAGAATCAACATAATGCTTTAATCCCCGTGACCCCGTCGATTTTCCTTTGGTTCATCTAATTTTTTATTGTTCTTGTACAATTGTTTTAGTTGCATTTTTAGTGGAATAATAAGTTGATTGGTATAAATTCAGGGACAGATCTACAGCCAGGCCATGGCCCCCCTTGGCTGGCTGCAAATCCACTTAAGATTGCTCACTGTAATGAAGGGAGTTGTGATTGTGAGGGATTCGAGTTCGAACCCTTGCATGCTCAATGTTTCTGATATTTTAAAGGTTTTTGGTTCGAACCCAACAAAAACAATTGTTGTTGTTACATTTTTTTTCGTGTAATTTTTCTTCTTAATGTAGTACTTTATTAGACACAAATTAGTTAATCAATTTTATCTAATAATTCGATTCTAAAATAAATGAAAATTTCATATAAAGCCACAAATTTTCATATTTCGATTATGATTTTTTATTCAAGTAAAAACTTTAGACGCAAAATTTCATTTTTAAATTTTTTTGAAAGGACAAATGAAATATAACAAAAAGTTGTTTATTTTAGTTCATTAGACCAATTGCATTTCTTAGGACCAACAAGTTGTGAATTAAATTGTGCTTTAAAATTTAAATCGTCAATTTTATCATATAAGTCAATGAATATTAAGAAATATGATTTAATAACGACCCCTCTAGACTTCCAATCTCGATTCCGTCCCCAGGTATAATGAATTTGAGATATGTCGCATTCACTAGCATATTATGGTGTTCAAAAGTTGTCTTTATTGTTCTTTAGTGTTGGGAAAACATGGCTCAACGTCGCAGCGGAACTAAAGTTTTCCCCACTTATGTTAGTCCATGAGGAAGATATATAAAAGTATCAAACAATGACAGGAATAGTCGAAGAACAGAAAGTTTTCCCCCATAGAGGGGTCGGATGCGATTTACTAGATCAAATCCATCTCGGTTTCCCCACTAGGAGGAAAACCCAAAACTTAGGGCATTGGATAAGAGAGAATATGATGAGGACATCTTGGTCTCACTTGCTAATTAGATTAGGGAGTTATTTTATTTACAGTTCTGTTTTTGTATTTTTAGTTGTAAGTTTTGGTTAGTTACTAGCATGACATGTGTAAGAGACATGTTGAAATATGGGCGGACCCACGTTGGGGCCTATAGGGGCGCGTGCCCCCACGACCCCAATTTAAACACATCTCAATTGCACCAAGCTATATAAATGTAATTGCACTAACTCAGCACTAAAGAATCTTTGGCTCACTAGAGTAACGCAGTGTTTATCACGGAGCAGATCCTAAGTTCAAACTCCACCATCCTCTTTTCATTTGTTTTTCTTGCATAATCTGTTTTGGTGATTTTAAAGGCGTCCTTCCAAGTGGGACTAGCGCACTTCTAAATGCAAACATTAGAGGGTTGAGTATGAAGAAATGACCGCCGATAACCTTTGGGAAGCTCCTTCTAAATTACCCATTTGCTTTTGCTCCAAATTTTTTTGTGGTTATCATTTGACACTTTAAATTTTCTTTTTAACTCCGACACTAATCGGATTTTATTTTTGTAATATCGTTTTGTAAATTCAAGTTTGACTTCTAGCTGGTATTAATCTAACCTCCAGTAGAGTTATCTGTATCCCCCTAATTACTCATATGCCATTTTCATCTTTCAATTTTATATACATTTTTCTTACAACATTCTTATTAAATTCACCTTTATCTTTCTTGCACTCCTTAATTTCTTTGCAACATATGGATTATGAGAATTTTTTAAGATAAAAAAGTCCATTTATTAAAATATAGTTCGTAAATATTTGTTTTTGTATAATTTAACTACACTAATTATTTATTTAGACTTCTCGGCCTAATTAGTTGAGAGCATTCTTATGACATGTATGACTCATTAATCTGAAAGTTTTTTAGTGATGTACTTATAATTAATTTCAGTAGAGGTTCTTAATGATGCTCGCTAATTTGTCATTGGTGATGGAATTTTTTTTTTACTATTTAATATAATCAAATGTGCCCCCACAAAGAAAATTCTCTGGGTCTGCCGGTGTGTGGAAACAAGGGGTGGTTATAGGTGGTTTGTCATGTGTGCATGACATGTGTAAAGTAGGTAATGTAGGTAGTTATTCCCTAAATATATAAATAAGGATTCAAAGATTGTAACTGATTAACCGATCCTTTTTAAGAAAATCGATATGGCAGTTATTGACTAATCAAAACTCAATAGTTCGGTAGTTACCTTATTTTTGAAAACCAAATATTTAGGAAACACTTCTTTTTGGAGGGTTACAAAAAAGGCAACTGCCTCCACTTTTTGGAATGAACTGCTTGATATAAGAGATATAGTTCGGTCTCAATTTTTATGGGAGGTGAGTAATGAAAAGTCTATCTCCAGCTTCAACGATCCTTGGATTCCATCTCTAACCAATGAACTTCTTACTCCCCCTCCCAACTAACCTGGTAATATTTCAAAAGTTAGTGATTTAATGGAAGACAATGGAAAAAGTGGAATGAAAACTTGCTTCGGGTATTTTTATCGGATGAATTAATAAAAGAAATCAAGAATATAAGAATCCCTAGAGACCTTGGTGAAGGACAAACTCAGATGGCAATCAACTGATTCAGGTATTCTCTCTTCAAACTCTCTTTACTCAACTCTACTTGATGTTTCAGGAACAAATAACTCCAATCAAGTTGTCAACTGGAAGATCTATCACGACAACAAAATTCTTCTTCTAAAGATAAAATTATTTATATGGAATGTAAAGAGTTGAACTAATCTCAATCAATCTTATTAGCTAGGTAAAACCAAAAGTACAATTACAGAGAGGATGATATCCTTATATAGTCTTTAGAGAGAGAGAGAGAGAGATTAAACAGTAACTAACATTAACTAACTAATTGAATAGTTAGTTTAGTATAACAGCCTAGATATTAGCACCCTAACCCGAGTGCCCTTGTGGTAATATAAGTGTGCCTGCAACTATAGCCGAGAGTGCCTCTATCGTAGTGGTAGTTATGATAGGACATCCATAAGAGCTCAGAAGTTGCAAGAGACAGAGCTCTATATTCTGCTTCTGTAGAAGACCTAGACACTGTTGTTTGCTTCTTTGAAGACCATGAAACCAAAGAAGAACCAAGAAAAACACAATAACCACTTGTAGATCTTCTAGTATCGGGACATCCCCCCCAATTAGAGTCAGAAAAGGCTTGTAGCATAGAAACATCTCCTGACTTGAGCAAAATACCACCTCCAACAGTACCTTTTAGATACCTTAGGACCTTTTTGAGAAGGATTAAGTGAGAAGTCCTAGGCTCATGCATAAATTGTGATAAGTAATTGACACTATATGTCAAGTCAGGCCTAGTCATAGTGGCATATTGCAGACCCCCAACCATGCTTCTATAGAATATTGGATTATCAATAAGCTCACCATCGAGTTTAGAAACCTTCTTACCAGCTGAGATAGGTACTAGGCTGGGTTTAGAATCAGAGAGTCCTGACTTGTCCAATAACTCAAGTATATACTTGGTTTGAGTTAAAAACAATGAGGAAGGCTTTCTACTTACTTCAATTCCAAGAAAATAGTGAAGGTGTCCAAGCCTTTTCATAGCAAATTCTGTAGCCAGCACAGCAAGGAGTTGATCAAGCAAGGAGTCTGATGTGCCAGTGAGGATGATATCATCCACATAAAGCAGAAGCACCATCATGTGCTCACCAGATTGAAACACAAACATGGAAGTGTCTGAAGCACTCTTGGAAAAACCCCAATTCAAAAGATATGATGCAAATCTTGTAAACCAAGCTCTTGGAGCCTGTTTAAGCCCATAGATAGCCTTGTGCAGATGACACACATGATTAGGATATTGAGGGTCAGAGAACCCTGGTGGTTGTCTCATATAAATTGTCTCAGTTAGATGCCCATGAAGGAAGGCATTTGAGACATCCAACTGCTGAATAGGCCAATGTCTAGAGATGGCTAAAGTGAGAACAACTCTAATGGTTTGTATCTTAACTACTGGGCTAAATGTTTCCATATAATCAATGCCCTCTTGCTGATTATACCCTTGAGCCACAAGCCTAGCCTTGTACCTTTGGAGAGACCCATCTGAGTGACATTTAACCTTGAAAACCCACTTACACCCAAGGACATTCATGTGGGTGGTTCTTGGTATGAGTGACCATGTACCATTTTTGAGAAGAGCTTGGAATTCCTCTTCCATGGCCTGTTTCCATTTTGGGTCTTTAATTGCAGTTTTATAACTCTTTGGTTCTGCTATAGATGAGGAGGAGTGAGTGTTCAAAGTAGAAAGAGGATGTGGTACTGAAAAATGAGCTACATGGTCAGGAATAGTCTTGGGTTTAACAATCCCACTCTTAAGTCTTGTCTGCATAGGGTGTTTAGTGACATTGAGTCTTGGAGCCTCTTCTTCTCTTAAGCTAGAACTTGCAGGAGAGGGTGAATTAGTGGGAGATATGTGTTCTGAAGATGAGACAGTAGGTGAAGGGTATACTTGATCATCTAAAGAGTATGTGGAGTGATATGAAGGAATAGACATATCAACATTCAATGGAAGAGGTGGAAGCTGTAGTACTTGATAAGGAGAATTGGACTCTTTCTGTGACTTTGAACTTGAGAGGGACTTATCTAATTCAAAAGGAAAGGTGAACTCATCAAAGATGACATGTCTAGATATGTACTCTCTTCCTGTCTCAATGTCTAAGCACTTATACCCCTTGTGTGTTGGGCTATACCCAATAAAAACACACCTTGATGATTTAGGACTTAACTTATCAGGCTTAATGTTTCCTAAGTAAGGATAACATAAAGAACCAAACACTTTTATCATAGCATAGTCTGGACTTTTATCAAATAACATTTCATAAGGAGTTTTATAGGAGAGAAGCTTACTTGGAGTCCTATTTATGATATATGTGGCAGCAGAATAAGCATGGAACCAAAACTCCTTAGGCATAGAAGCTTGAAAGAGCAGTGTATTTCCCACAGAGGTTATCTGTCTGTTCTTCCTTTCTGCTCTCCCATTTTGTTCAGGAGTGTAAGGACAGGAGCTTCTAAAGATAATTCCACATGACATAAGATGAGCATAGAAGTCCCCTTTACTGAGCTCAGGAGCACCATCACTTTGAAAGCACTTGATAGAGAGAGAAAAGAGTCTTTCATTCTGTGTCTGAAAGTGTTGAAAGCATTTTAAGCTTTCTGACCTTAGCTTCATAGGGTAAATCCAAAAGAACCTACTATAGTCATCAAGAAAAAGTATGTAATATCTAATTCCTGTCTTTGTAGTGACAGGTGATGGCCCCCAAATGTCACAATGTACCAACTCAAGAGGAGCAGTGGTTGAACTTAGTGAAATAGGGAAGGGAAGCCTCTGACTCTTCCCTAATTGACATGATGAACAAACCTCTTTGAAGTTCTTAGATGTTATCCTAATCCTCTTCTCCCTTTCTAGAAGTAAAATGACCTCTTGAGATGCATGGCCCAACCTATTATGCCATGTTTCAGCTGTTCCTCTAGCCAAATAGGCCATTTCTGTGTCTTCTTTAGGTGTGACATAAGGGTTCATTTGAAAATCAATACTGTAAAGATTGTTTACCATTGGTCCTTCTCCCAAGACCTCCTTGGACCACAAGTCTCTTATTAAGAATCCCCATGGGAGGAATTCAACACTGCAAAAGTTCTCTTTTGTAAATTTTGAGATAGACAAGAGGTTCTTTTGAATTGTTGGAACATGAAGTACCTTCTTTAGATGAAATGTGTGTGACCCAGTAGCTAAAATTGCTTGTCCTGTACTAGCAATATGCAGACACTTTCCATCTCCTATAAGAACACCCTCCTTTCCTTGATAAGGAGTAATATCATCTAAAACTTCTTGAGAATTTGTCATATGACTTGTTGCTCCTGTATCAGCTATCCATCTCTTATCTTTATTGTTTATAGAGATATAGCTGCTTTCTTGTGACTCACTCTCAATTTCTTCCTCAGCACCAAAGTGAGCTTGCTCATCTTCTACTTCAAGAGGATCAGATTCCTCTTCTTCCTCCTCTTCTTCTTCATCTTCAATCTCTTGAAGATGCAAATTTGCAAAATTCCTACTTGCTGATTTGGAGGCTTCTGAGGGGAAGTCCTTATACCTTAGCCTACATTGTCTGGCTGTATGTCCCCATTTATAGCATATCCCACAAGGTACTGTGGTGAAATCAAAAAAATTGTTCCTATTTTGAGAGGAAACCCTCAAATTGGGTCTAAATGGTGTCTTTTGACCATTTTCAAGCATTTGGGTCTGGTCAGAAGGCCTCATAGATGATGATCTTGAGCTATTTCTATTCTGTACTTTCTTGACAAAGTATAGCTCACTTGAATCATTATTTGATTCTTGCTCCTTCAACCATTGTTCATGATGGATCAATCTGCTTCTTAATTCACCAAAACTCAGATTACTATCTCTATTTTGTATGGTAATTACAAATTGAGAGTATTCTCTTCCTAAGCCTTGAAGAACTATTCTAATTAACTCACTTTCACTTACTTTATCATTCACAGCTACAAGGGAATCAGCAATATTCTTGATTTTACTCAAGTATTCAGATATGGGAATCGATCCTTTCTTTATGTTTTGAATTTTATTTCTCAAAGAAGACTTCTGTGCTTCAAATTCTTGAAGAAATACTGTTTCTAAGTAGCACCATATTTCCCTAGAAGTCTTTAATCCTAGAATATCAGATGCTATAGAATGTGTAATTGTAGCTTTGATGCAAGATTTCACAAAGCTATCGGTTTTTCGCCATTGAAGGTAAGCTGGGTTTGCTATATCTCTTCCTTCCTCTACAATCAATTGAGAGGGTTCACTATAGGTGCCATCGATGTAGCACACTAGATCATTGCCAATTAGGGCATTTTCAACTTGATCTTTCCAAACAAGAAAGTTCGATCCATCTAATCTCGCAGATATTAAATTCATAAGATTTGGATTATAAGATACCTGATTTTGATTCGAATTCATCTTTGATTGTTTGAAGTTTAATGATGATGATGATGATAAAGACTGTATCCCTGATTCCTTGATAGCAGAAGATCAGCTTTCTTCCTTGTTCTTGATTTCGGTTTGCTCTTCGAAAATCAATTTTAGGGTTTTTTGCTCTGGTACCATGTAAAGAGTTGAACTAATCTCAATCAATCTTATTAGCTAGGTAAAACCAAAAGTACAATTACAGAGAGGATGATATCCTTATATAGTCTTTAGAGAGAGAGAGAGAGATTAAACAGTAACTAACATTAACTAACTAATTGAATAGTTAGTTTAGTATAACAGCCTAGATATTAGCACCCTAACCCGAGTGCCCTTGTGGTAATATAAGTGTGCCTGCAACTATAGCCGAGAGTGCCTCTATCGTAGTGGTAGTTATGACAGTTGACTTCATCTTCTCCAACTCTTCTATTTGCTGAATCTTCCTCTTATCCTTCATCTCTCACATGGAAGATTATACATATTGGTTTACCAGTCAGAGCAAGACTAGGAGAAATACTATTCTCCATCGATATTGAATGTCCCTGTTGCAACTCTTCACCAGAAACCATATCCCTCAAACTATTTAAATGTCATTACTGCAAGTTATGTTATGGGTTAATTCCATTTTGGCCCCCTAAAGATGACCAACTCGTCAAAATGGCCCCCAAAAGATGACCAGCTTCCAATTTAGCCCCCTTTTGAGTTATTCCGTCAATCAACTTTAACTGTTCACTTAACTCTTCCTTTTCTACCCCTCTCTTCAAACTCTTTCCCATCCTATCCTTTGTCATTTCCTTTACCAGCTATCATCATTTAAAAAAAAAACTTTAATGTAATTTTTCTCTCTTTTTACTTAAAAACCCTAACTTCCTCCCTCTTTTCTTCTCTTCATCTTCCCTTTCTCTACTTTCTCTCTCTAGAAATGCTTGTGGGTGATTTTGGATTAAGTGGTAATGAGAGGCAAGAAGAAAATTAAACGTAATTAATTAATTATCTTCCCCAAAACACTTGTCATCCTCACCATCATCTCACCTCTTATTCCTCCACCTCTATCTTCACACTTCCCTCTTTCTCCCTCTCTCTCTCTAAAATCCTTAAAACACCCTTCTTCCTCTTTCTCTCTTAAACAAATCTCCAAACTACAATTATCACCTAAATTTCAAGAACCCTCTTTTTCTCTCTCTAGAAAAGTGAAGATGTCATCAGGTGATGTAGTACATGAACAACCACCAAAATCACCCTTACAAACCCAAAGACTACTTTCATTTTCCCAATTAAATGCCCTGGCTTTAATAATAGTCTTATCAGCAAGTGGAATGGTAAGTATACAAGATTTCTCCATTGTTGTCGTATCTTTCTTCTACATTTTCTTCCTCTCCAAAGTTGCATTCCCACCTTTATCCGCATCAATAGAAAACCCACCAATCTGTGGTGAAAAAAATCGAATCTTGACTATTTATGTCTCAATTGCTGCCCTCATTGGTTTGTTTTTACCCATTGCTTACATTTTTCATGGAATCAATGAAGGTGATAAAAAAGAGATTAAAGCAGCAGCTCCCCATGTTTTCCTTTTAGCTAGTCAAGTTTTTATGGAAGGAGTAACATATTCAGGTCGGTTTTCATTGCCAATTAGGGTAATGGTACATGTTTTTTATAATGCAATGAGGGTTTTGAGTATAATGGAATGGTTGAAAGCTGAAATGGGGAAAGTTGATGAAGTATATAGTGGATCAGAGATGAGATTGTATATTGGAAGAGGACTTGCTTTTGCTAATATGGGTTTTTGGCCTTTTAATTTGTTTGGGTTTTTGTTGCCTGTTTTTGCACCTAGGGCTTTCAAAAGATATTATGGGTACAAGGAGAAAGTTTAATTACCACTTAATCCAAAATCATCCCCAAGCATTTCTAGGGAGAGAAAGTAGAGAGAGGGGAGATGAAGAGAAGAAAAGGAGGAAGTTAGGGTGTTTAAGTAAAAAGAGATAAGAATTACATTAAAGTTTTTTTTTAAAAGATGATAGCTGGCAAAGGAAATGACAAAGGATGGGATGGGAAAGAGTTTGAAGAGAGGGGTAGAAAAGGAAAAGTTAAATCAACAGTTAAAGTTGACTGACGGAATAACTCAAAAGGGGGCCAAATTGGAAGCTGGTCATCTTTAGGGGGCCATTTTGGCGAGTTGGTCATCTTTAGGGGGCCAAAATGGAATTAACAAATGGTAGAGGAAATCAACAGATGGTTTCCAAATAATGGTAACTACTAGGGGTGTGCAAAAATAGACCGAACCAATCAAACCAAACCGATCCAAACCGGTCCAATCGGTTTTCAAACCAAACCAAACAACGAGTGGTTTGGTATGGTTGTACATTTTCAAAAACCAACTGGTTTGGTTCGGTAAGTGGATGTAATTTTTAGGAACCATTAAAACCAAACTGAACCAATTAAGTTCAATTAATTTATAATTATATATTTACATTTTTTTTTTCTAAAATATCTATCATATCTCCATAATTTCATACAAATACAACAACACCACTACAATATAATATCACTAGCTAGTATTATATTAAAACAATTCATGTATCGATAATGTTACTAGCTACTACATAATATTTCGGTCGGTGGCATGCACATGCCTTTAATGTTTCAAATGTTTCTCGACGTATTATGTTAGTTTGATTGTTTCTCCAGATTGTTTCTCGACCTCAATGTATGAAGAAAGTAACTCGATTCGCCAATTTTCATGGAGCACAAATTGTTTTTATGGATGGTTCAGCATCCAGTGGTATCCAAACCGCTTATGATGGTTTGGTTAGTAACCAAACCATGAGCGGTTTGGTAACTGTTTGAAAAATCACTAACCAAATCATGAGCGGTTTGGTAACGGATGATTCCAAATTACCGGATACCAAACCAACAAACGCCCCTAGTAACTACAACAATTTCAACGTCAAAGATATAATTTTATGGAAATGTTGGAAAGAGAGGAATAGGGTAGTGTTTGACCATTCACATTACAACTCGGTTAAGGTTATCACTGAAATAAAAAGGAGCTTAGAAGAGATCAGATCCAAATCACAGGTAACATGGTTACTTCACCTACATCGGATAGTCCAGTCAATATACTAAAGTGGATTCCGCCACTTGAAACTTTTCATAAAATCAATGTAGACGGCGGAACTAGAGAAAACTTCTCAGGCATTAGAGTTATCGTAAGAGATGTGGAAGGAAACTTAATTAAGGGTATGCCCATAATACTACCACCGACAACAACAACATTTACAGAAGCCAGGGCTATATTACAAGGCATGGAACTAGCGAAGCATCTACACTTGGAAGATATTATATTAGAATCGAATGCCAATGCTATTCTCGACGGGATGAAGGAAGCCCCACAATCTATCCCATGGAAGTACAGAGCTTTAGTGAAGGACATTAACTACTTCACTAATTTATTTTCTACCATCCAATCCTCTTATTGTAATAGAGTTAACAACAAAAGTGCACACTTACTCGTGAAACACGCTCTTGAAAACAATGAAGCTAAACTATGAGACAATTCTGATATACTCGTAGCTATAGCTCACCAACTGTGCTATGATATTAATTAATGTATTTTTATTTGTTTAAAAAAAAAAATAGATTAGAAGTAAAAGTTTGAAAATTTTGGAGTGATTCCTTAACTTTGGTGTGAAGTCACTTGGAGTGATTCCAAGAAACTGTTATTGGTGTGAATTCATTAATATTACTAGTATGTATTTGATGTTTGACTATAATAAAGGAAGAACCTTTTTTTTTGTTGAAAAAACGAAGAAACGTATTGTTGTCCAAAGATATTTCCTGCATTTGCTTTCTCTCATCCACTAGTTAGACAAGACTTTATGTCTGTACTTATGTTCCATATTTAGTTGGTGCCTCAGACTTGTTATTGACCATTGTTGCAGACTTTAACATCTTCCAGTTACGTATGAAATCAACATTGCTTTTAATATTTTTTTTTTTGTCCATGTTAATGCGTGATTGATCTTACATTTGCATAACATAGCCATTTACATTATCCTACATCAGAAAATATTCTTTTTTATTTGAAATTGATAGGTTTAGTACCATCTCGTTGACCTTAAACAACATTATTGAAATTCAATTACTCTTTACGTAGTACATTTTTTAATTAGTTGACGAGATATCATAAAAGGGTCCGTGGGTATATAGACCAAAATAATATTCAAAAAAGGTTTATGATCCAATCTTCCCAAAACATGGATATTTAGTCCTTTTACATTATGGACATAATAACCCATTCTTTATGAGAGAACTACCGTCCATGTCCCTCCTACAAAAATCACGGGATTTTTAATTTTCCAGGGTGAATTTGGAATGTTTCTAATGTGAGCGTGATTTAGGGGATTTAAAACAACTAACGTATAAATCCGAAATTGATTTTTCTCTATCTTCTAACCGTTTTCGAAAGCAAATCTATTTCCAAAATTATTCAAAACAAAAATCGTAACCAAATCAATTTTCTCTCTCTTTACAGATTTGGAAACCAAATCAATTTTCTCTTTCTTACTATGTAAATTTTTTTCGATTCAAATCAATTTTCTCTCACTTAACTTTCAGATTTGAAAATAGTATATTTTCTAAGATCAATTTAGCGTGATTTGGGGGTTAATATACAAAACATATATATCACTTTCTCTTACTTAACTTTCAGTTTTGGAAATAGTATATTTTTCTGGGAACATTAAAGCAACATATGTTTTCGTTTTTACTCATACATAAATACACATAGAATACAAATTATGAAACAAATACGTAAATTATGTATTATTTATGACGAGGAAACCATCATTTGTCAAGTATACAACATAATTTATCAAATGTATGTGGGTCTTGTTCAATAAATTACACATAATTTCTTTTACACATAGTTTCTTTTACATTACACATCCTTTACATTCTGTTACAAAAAAAAAGTACAAAATCTTCTTTGGTTCAAAAATGGTGCCCATCCATGTACTCTTCATTAGTTTCGTTGACTCACTTAGATTTGATGATTCTCTTTGAAATTTCATCTGGTATATCAAATCTACACACATAAATACACATACATTAAAGAAAAAAAAATCATATATTGTATTATAAACTACATGTACAGTTTCGTAAATTATATATAATGTTTGTCAAATTTTGACAACATTTGAAGGTTTTGAGTAGTTTGGTAAACTTATCAAGGCTACTATTTTGGGTGAAAAGTACACGTAATGGTAAATAAATAATACATAATTTATGTGCATTTATACGTATATACAATGGTTAGAACATGAGGATATACGTAAATTATATATACTTTATTGCAAAGTACACGAGATTTGATAATAAAGCGAAGTATTTCTACTAATGAAATGAGTACTGTTTTGGTGTTAAAGCACGGGTAATATTCTGTAAATAACCTATAATTTACTATAAATTGTGGTAATTTACGTTACAATACATGTACTGTAAATTCTGTTATGAGTAACCGTACGAAAGAACAAATGTTTCATAAATCTGTACGGATTAAAAATCAGATCAGAAGAAAAAAAAAATGAGAATATCATTAAGCTTAAACTACAAATCTAAAGATATCTGCTATGATGATTGATTGCAATAATGTCAAACTCGAGTTGAAGGATTAAACATCAAGATCAAAAACATAAATGAAATTTTAAGAGAGAGAAAGAAAATAAACATCATGTAGGGTTTTGTGTATCCTATACACTAACTAGTGTTGTAAGCGGAATCTCAAACATCTCATGTTTAACACTAGATTGCCCAGGATCGTCATGCATAAACTAATCAATGAACTAGAGAGGGATAAATACCTTAACGCGTTTTTCCCTCGAACCATTCCAATCGCATGCAAAGATCGAGAGCTCCAACTGTAGCTCCTCTACTTGAGACACCGAGTGAATAGACTTGATCTCCCTTCCTTTCAGACTGCTAGGACTTACTAGAAGGTTGAGAAGAACTCTTCTTCTTGACTAGATTGATAAAATGGGAACTTTTTCTCTATATTCCTCTCTCTCCAATAACTGTATATTCAGAGAGAGAGAGAGCTGTATCATTTTTTCCTTAGAGAAAAATCCACCACTTTTCTGTTCTCAACTGACCCAATATATAGACAAACCCTAATTAGAATCTCATTCAGATTAGGTTTTCTATTTTCTGGGTCACAGAAAAGATAATTACCAAAATACCCTTTTTGGGGTATTTTGATAATCCCCTTAAGTGTGGCCGGCCAGGGCAGCCCACTATGGGCCTTATGTGGCCGGCCCACTTACTCTGGTTGGCCATCTAATGGCCGGCCCAAAGAGCCTTCCTTCTATCTTGTCCCGAATCTCCATTCGGACCCTTTCGACCTTTCCAGTTGAATCCCATCCAACTTTAGCCAGTTCCCGTCTAGTCAAATCTCTCCGATCAAGTTACC
>BEHA01000040.1:855859-867612 GCA_002897215.1 Eschscholzia californica subsp. californica
CGTGAAACACGCTCTTGAAAACAATGAAGCTAAACTATGAGACAATTCTGATATACTCGTAGCTATAGCTCACCAACTGTACTATGATATTAATTAATGTATTTTTATTTGTTTCAAAAAAAAAATAGATTAGAAGTAAAAGTTTGAAAATTTTGGAGTGATTCCTTAACTTTGGTGTGAAGTCACTTGGAGTGATTCCAAGAAACTGTTATTGTTGTGAATTCATTAATATTACTAGTATGTATTTGATGTTTGACTATAATAAACGAAGAAACTTTTTTTTTTTTGTTGAAAAAACGAAGAAACGTATTGTTGTCCAAAGATATTTCCTGCATTTGCTTTCTCTCATCCACTAGTTAGGCAAGACTTTATGTCTGTACTTATGTTCAATATTTAGTTGGTGCCTCAGACTTGTTATTGACCATTGTTGCAGACTTTAACATCTTCGAGTTACGTATGAAATCAACATTGCTTTTAATCTTTTTTTTTTTGTCCATGTTAATGCGTGATTGATCTTACATTTGCATAACATAGCCATTTACATTGTCCTACATCAGAAAATATTCTTTTTTATTTGAAATTGATAGGTTTAGTACCATCTCGTTGACCTTAAACAACATTATTGAAATTCAATTACTCTTTACGTAGTACATTTTTTAATTAATTGACGAGATATCATAAAATTTTATTTTAATAAACATAAATGAAAATAGAAATATCTTTGTTATAAAACTAAATAATTTATTACAAAAAGTTATGAAAATATAATCAAAGAAACTAAAATAAATATTTGTGTTTATTAAAGTCGAATGTCGTTATAGATTTATACTTATTATCATGTGGCTACACTAAGACAAATATTTATTTTAATTCCTTACCTACTGTTTTAATAATTTTTACAATAAATTATTTAGTGTTTTAAATTAAGTTATATTTATATTTAGATTTGTTCATTAAAATAAAAGTTTTAGATATCTTTATTAAATTAACTATACTTAATGTCGTAATTAAAAGGGTTATTTCCCTAATAGCCCCTAATTTTGTGACCAGCTTCCTGCCTAGCCCCTAACTTTATAAAAAATTCTCAGATGACCTTTTTTTAGTTGCCGTTAGAACACCGTTAACCAGTCATCAACTCTCTCTCCTACATCTCATCAACTCTCTCTGCCACCTCATCTTCTCGCCACCTCATCGTCTTCTCTGGCGAAGGTCGCCGACCGGTCAATTTTCCGGTCGACGACCTTCAAACATAAAAAAAAAGGAAAAAAGTGATTATTTAAAAAAAACTCTTCCCTCTATCTCTCTCTTTACAAATTTTTTTTTTGTTCCTTTCTCTCTCTCCAAACAGATCTAGAGAGAGAGAGGTAGTTCACCAGATCAGAAAATCTGGTGAACCAGATATGTTCAACCAGAAGGAAGCTCTGGTCGAACAGAGCTCCTGTTCGAACATATCTGGTTCGCCAGATCTTCTGATCTGGTGAACCACCTCTCTCTAGATCTGTTTAGAGAGAGAGGAACAAAAAGAATTTCTTTTTGTTTTTTTAGAGAGAGAGAGGAGAGTTTTTTTTAAAAAAAGTTTTTTTTTTTTGTTTGAAGGTCGTCGACCAGAAAATTGGTCGGCCGACGACCTTCGCCGGAGAAGACGATGAGGTGGCGAGAAGATGAGGTGGCAGAGAGAGAGGTGATGAGATGTAGGAGAGAGAGTTGATGACTGGTTAACGGTGTCCTAACGGTAACTGAAAAAAGATCATCTGAGAATTTTTGATAAAGTTAGGGGCTAGGCAGGAAGCTGGTCACAAAGTTAGGGGCTAGGCAGGAAGCTGGTCTCAAAGTTAGGGGCTATTAGGGAAATAATCCTAATTAAAATAAGTTTAGTATATTAACTCAGTGATGGAGATCTTTCGCTCGACCGAGTTTGAATTCATCTACTAATGTCAAATGACCAAAGATTGAATGCTAGGGTTTTTTAAGGGAAAAAAGTACGCTTGAAAACACCAAGGAATAAGACAGATCATTTAGTTGTGAGTTAGTGGTCGAGTCATTAAGAATTGTAATGGTGAGCGAGGAAGATAAGGTGTTGAGGAAGAAAGCCAAGAAGACGAGTGAAGTGTTTGCGAACGATAAATTGCATGATTTTTATGTGATCGATTTGGTTAACTATGCAAGTCTCAACGTGAACTCTAGAACTCTAAAGCCTAAGATAAATTCAAAACTCCAACAATTATAGTACTAAAGAATCTTAGTTGTTCAACCGTTACATGTACAATTCAAACGTTAGAGTGAAATATGATCTTATCATTAATTATTTACTAAATGTCACCTTTCATAATGAAATATGTTACATGAAACTTGAAAGTGCGTTTATTTGCATGAGCACCACTTGTGAATCTATGAGGGAAACAAAGATATTTATTACGTAGAATTGTCTAACACCGCGTTTTTTTGGTGTATTTTAAGTTCATGGGGCCACCTCTGTGGAGTGAACTTGCAGCCAAACAATGGAGACTAGTTTATATCTTTTGAATACGCTCGTTTACTTTCTAGAAAGAAGAAAAATTTGATATTATGTGAAGGTGGAGTCATTTTCGGAACTTTCCTCCTTTTCACGACAGAACTTTTCGCAGACATTTTATCATTTTAGTTTAATTTTTCTATTATCTTATTGTGATATGTTTGTTAATTGATCAAGACTTCCACTGACAACACGAAGGTGAAAGAGGAAATGTAATGCAGTCAAAAGTTTTTATTCATTGATTTTGCTATTAATATTAACAAAAGGAGGATACAAAAGGAGGACACCCAAACTAATTTTTTTAAGAGCACCACCAATGCAGGACTCAATATTTAAACCGTAAGTATCACCTAGTGCTTTAAAGTTTCTCCAAGGAAAAACCCAATTGAAATTTTAAGATAATTTTGAAGCATTTAATTTTAAGATATCTCATTTACAAACTTTATTTTTGAGATCTATTTGAGTATCTTATTATCAAATTTAGTTTTAGGACCACTAGAAAGTCTTTCTCTCTCTCAACTACTTGTTCCTCTTAAATGTATGCGTGACATGTGGAATAGTTTCAGCTTTTTTGAGTGCTCTGTAGGAGAAGGGCTTGAATTAAAAACACTCGGCTGTATAGAAAAAAGAATCTCAATTGAGACTTGACACATAAGTCAATTAGAATTTTTTTTGAAGTTTTGGATTAATCTCGTTTTCCCCCAACTTTGTGACCAATTGGCTAAATTGACACCTATAAGTGTTTGACAGCTCACTTGTCCCCCAATTGTGTCCAACATTTCAGTTTGACTCCTAATTCTTGTCAAACCTTCCGGTTCTACCTTGAAAGTATTTTCGTTATCACAACTTTTTAACTGCCCACCTCGTATTCATTTCTCTAAATCCACTTCATCTTTCCCTCTCCTCCACTTCACATTCTTGATTTTTGTACTTTATTTTTGTCATTTTGGTAATTTACATTTAATGGCCTAAACAACCATTACAAAAAGATAGTAGCTGTTTTTGCCATTACAATTTTTTTTTTGTCGAATCTGCCATCAAACTCATAATTAGTACACAAGTAAGGTTGAAAAATCTAAATAAATTCGAAACATAGTTCCGACGAAATCTCAAGGGTTCAAAATAGAATTTCTCAAACGATCAATGACCAAATAAGAAGGTAGTGACAAACTACAGGGCCACTTGAGAATATATACACACAAAAAAATAAAATAAAAATACAAAAATAAAAAGAAAGAAAAGAAATAAAGAAAACAGTATTCTTCATCTCATTCTAAATTCTCAATAGAACCAGCACTGAAAATCCCACAAATAAACACAGTTTATAGAGAAGCATCCGTCGACTCTATTTCTAGGGCACTTTTTATCTTCTACATCAAAACATACATATTTTCATCCTATATTTCCTTTTCCTGCTTAAATTATTCTTCCCCATCTCAACAATCTTCTTCCTTTTTATCGTCTAATTAAATTCTCACCGACTCCATTAAACTACTTTCAAACAAAACCCAGATCTGTTCAGCCGATTCTGATCAGGTACTAATCTTATTCTTCTATTTAATTATCACCCCTTTTGTTAATCTTTTAGGTTATATACAATCTTATACTTTGATTGAACTAATTGAGTAATAATCAGAAATTGTCTGATTTTTCCAATTAGTTTAGTTTGTTTTGTTTGTGTATGTTGTGTTTTGATTGATCTGTTTACAATGATGTCATTTATGAATCTATAAAAGTTAAGGGTTTTATTCTTGTGAGGATTAATGGGTGAATTAAGTTGATTGATTAGTGAAATGATGTTTAGTTAAGGGGAGTTTCTGTGAGGATAGTCCTACATGGGACACGGGTGATCTAGCATCCAAGAATATAATGTCTTGGCCCTCTCCACTCGTTGCCAATTAGTTTTGAGTTGGATGACCACAAATTTAACAGTTTCAACATTTCTTTTTGTTATTCAATCTAATCTATCAAGGGTAGTTTTTATTTGTATTGGGTACTAATTCGAGCTACTCCGTTTTTTAGGAAATTTCGTTGTAGGTTCTCATGGTTTGTATTTATGAAAATAAATGCTGTAACTTGGTGGAAGCGATTCACTCAGATGAGTAATTGTAACGTATCAATCGTTGAAGTTGAAGCTTTTGATGTCTCATGATATTACACTTGAAGTATGAATATAGTTAAGGGTGTTGCCGACCTTATTCGGAGGACATCAAGTGTCCAATCTGGAGAATCTGGTCATTGGTCACAATCGGAGAAGTTCTCTGTTCCCTCCCCGAGAATTTGCTTCAGGTATTTCTTGTCATGCTCGCTTACGCTTGGTTGCATTTGTATATGAATATCAGAACTGTTAAATATATAGGACGACTCAAATGCGGATAGCCTATACGTATTTAAATCAAATGTTGATGACACTCTTGTTGCGTTTACATTTTCATTCTCCTAATTTCTTCCTATCTTTCGTATTTCTAGCGAAGATGGTGATGAGGCAATTTTGAATACACTCTGGAAGAAACATGAAATTGCAAGTGATAAGGTATTTCCAGTAATAACTGTAGTGAGGTTTTCTGTTTTTACATATATATGGTTAATCTTAAGCAGAAAGTATGTCTCATCTCTATACCAGTCACTATATAGTTTGACCCGCTAAATGGTAGATATGTTGAGAAGGTAGAGAATTAAATAGAGGAGAGGCAGGGGTACACAATTAGATGAGGTAATCAGGGACTGTCTGGGCAAGAAACCAAACAGACAGCTTAACGGAATAGGTTTACTGGCCTTATTGTTTTGTGAAACTCCCTACTCTTGTACACCGAATTCTTCCTTTATATTCAGCTTTTAGTGTAACAACAGCCGTTTACAAGAATATTTCTTAGGAAGTCTTTTTTCCTTCAGTGCGAATACTTTTCTTCTTTGCCAGGAACTCATATTCTGTAATTTTCCTTCTTACCTTCTGCTTGTTTGTAGCTTGTGTTTACTTAGGGTAAAGAACTCACCTCTTATTACTTGGTAGTCGATAGTCTGTAGATTGTGATTTACTGCTTAGTTGGTCTTTGTTCACCCAGACAGTACTTATCTGATAGTTAAGGTATTCTGGAACTTTATATTTATGATAAATTTGCAGGTGGAAAAGAGAAGGCTGTATCATATTTTTCTCAAGCAATTCCTGCTTGTATACGAGAACTGGGAGCCTACACATTCTGGTCACTTGCCAGAAGCTGGTTTTCTTTCCTCCTTGACTGTGGAGTCTTCATCAGGTTATCATGATACAGTTGTAGGCTGCTCTGCTGGACATCCTGCTGAAATAATTCTTTTCTTAACTCAAGAGATCCAACAGTTGACTTCTCGTGTTACTGAAAGTAAGTTGATCTACTATGTCGCACAGATGTACATGACTATATTCTAGTTGTGTTGCTTATATATCTTTTTCTTGCCTTCGTCATCTTTCGGGTAAAAAGAAGAGTCTCATCTGAGAGCCTTTAGAAGAGTTTCATGTTATTCTGTTAGATACATTGTAAAGTGCATACACGGTTTATGCAGGAGTCAAGATATAGTCGCAAGCTGTTCTTGCGTAACTGATAAGATGCACGAAAAGTGCGACATACAACATATTAGTTGCTTTTGACGTTGTATGTTGGCTGAATATTTTATAACATTAATGCATAGTTCAGAATCAGTTTGATCTTGTAATCAGACAAGTTATGATTTGTAATGGATAATCTTGCTAGGATCAGTATTTTCTTTTAGCGCATAAACTATACATTGAGGTCACTTTATGTTTTTTTCCTCAATCCAGTGAGCAGCAACACAGCACAATCTAAAGCAGATGTTTTAGGGGCTTCTCTCAGCTTGAATGATATTACAGATGGGTTGATTGTCTTAGATGCCTTGACAATTATAACTCGCTCAATGCACAACTGCAGAATTTTCGGCTACTATGGAGGAATACAAAAGCTGACCGCATTGATGAAGGGTACTTATCATATTTCTGCTCTTCATTCCCTTTTGCCCTTTCTAGTTCTTATTTTCATTTCTAGTTTTATTGCAGTATATCTGACCTTTCGTAATTCATAATTATTTTGGATCCATTAGATAACATAAGCAAGATCTTCTAGTTTAAACCTCAGTTACAGAAAGCTGGTACTCTAGCTAGAGCTTCCCTTTTGTTGCTCCAAAATTTTGGTTGCTCACCCTCTTCAAGATGATTCAAAAAATTTGCAATAACTGCACCTGGATGCCCGAACACATAACCTTGCTTGATAATAAGTGCCTCCTTTTCTGCTTTATGTGGCTGGGTTTTCCAACTGATTATATTGTATGCTGCCATATGATTATAAGGGCCTTTTGGCTTTTATGAAGAAAATCTAGTTATCTACTATCTAGTGTAGTTATTTCTTCCATGTGCTGTTGTTAAGAGAGGCAGATCCACACCTTTAGCGAGTTACTATGTCTTCTCGACATTTATGTGAAGTAGCAATAATTGGATTTGCAAATCAGTTGCTCTAGATTTTCTTTATGTCATGCTCAAATCAGGTTGCCAATGGGATTTGGTCCTACTTTTTATTGACCTTGAAGATAACATGGTGTATGCCCTTAACTGTTCCACAACTATTCGAGCAATGGTCTTCTATTCCGAGGCCTAAGGCAAGGAAAGAGATCTGGAATGTTATCCCAGCGGCAATCGTGTGGAGCATATGGAAGGACCGGAATAGTAAAGTTTTTAAGGAGGCTAATGGGAACACGAGTCTAGACGTGGATGATGTTAAGTCGATTGTATGTATTTGGGCGAAGGGCATCCCTAAGTTTAGCCATTCGTCTTATGTCGATATAGTCTGTAATTGGGAGGCGTGGATATCGTGAAGAATCTACTTTAGCCTCCCTCTTCTCTTCTTTTCTTTTCTTTTCCTTGGTGCTGCTGTTGTATAGTTCTTTCTTCGTTATATTCAATCAAATTTTCAAAAAAAAAAAGATTTTCTTTATGTCATGGTGAACTAAGTCACCTATTAGTTTTGAAGAAGCTCCTTGATTTTCTGTTACACGAACCTCCTCCTATGTCTTACGCTCTTACATTAATTTTTTTATATATTAATTGCTTTACCTTGTCCTATTTGGTCTCATTCAGCTACAGTCGTCCAACTCAAAACACTAAGTGGTGCTCTGACTGCCGATGAAAACTTATCTGAGCTTCAAGTGGAGAAGACTAAAGTCTTGCAAAAGATACTTATGTATGTTGTATCAGTGACGTGTACTTTCATTAATTTGAAGTCAAATTTATACGAGAGGGCCAAGTCATGCGCAACTTCTGCCGATTTTTCTCTTCTGAGTGTAGACACATCCGAAACTGACGTTTCTGGTAGTATAGGGGGCTCTTTCGCGGAGTTAAGACTCAATTGGCATCAGAAGGCGATTGTTTCGGTTATGGAAGCAGGTGGCCTTAATTGGTTAGTAGGTAAGGTATGCTACTATCTGATTCTTGATATATATATGTTTCAATCGGTACCAACTCAAGATTTTTGGACTGCAGCATCTGAAAAATTGATATATTCCACAAAGTTATTATTACTAGATGGCCTTGTTATCACCTGTAAACACATGATGAACTGTCTTTTGCATTTCGGACCTTCATGGCATATTGGCATGCCAAACAGTGTTTTTATCTGAATCATATGTCCCAAAAAGTCTTAGGCTGAAATATATTAATTGGCGTGCAGAAATGTCTATGCTCTAAAATTATCTTCTTATAATCTTCTTTTGTAGCTTGACTTTAACATATTATTTTCATCAGATGATATATGAAAAAATATTCTTAGTCTTCTCTAGATGTTTTTATACCACTAGTGGTTTGAGTTTAATAATATAGAAAATAAATAAATAAAATAAGCAATCTGATTGTCACGATTTAAGCAAATATCCCTTATTTCTTTGGCGAGTCCATCTCTAGATGTCTTACTCCTTACAAACCTATTAGTACTTGTCGATTTGACATGAAAATGGAATTGAATTGGTTACCAATACTTGTACTAGGTGTCAGACACAGTGAACTAAAAAAATGCCAAAACACGAACTTGGCTGTGTGTGTGTGTGTATATATATATATATTGTTATCTTACTTATTAGGTCCTTTGCCTTTCTTTATGCTAATCGAATGAGCCGGAATGAACCACTCCCTTCTCTTCCTAGTGAAATATGAATGTTCAACTTAGTTATTGACTTATTGAACAACCTAGCACCCAACGAACTAAAGATTGACATCGATAGAAGCATAGTCTTCCAAATCAAAATAAAATATCTATTAGACACTAACACTGTCGAATGTTTCCTCTTTGTTGGAAGAATAGCAAGCGTAATTTATATACATTGATATATCTGTGGTGGCGTGTTACATATTAAACAGAAGATGTTAACCTAGAGTAGTATTTTGTGGCACTAATATAGTAATATGATTCCCCCTCTTTCTTCATTAATTCAAAATTTTCAAAAAAAAAAAATATAGTAATATGATTGTATTCGGTTGTGTGCAACTAGTCCCAAGTCCCAAGCTGTACTAAACAAACAAAGCATTGCATTATACTTACTTAAGTGCTCGAGTGAATGTGTGTTTTCGGCAAGAGTTTCAAGTGTCCTACCCAAGTATTCGATAGGGCAAAAAGAAATACTAATAGAGTACCTCATATAGCTACTTATCGTATTCCATATTGTTTTATATTTACTCTATATCGATGTTTATTCAATTTCATGGTAAAAAGTGGTATCTCATTTCAGAACTTTTACGCGTCATCAGAAGATTGGGCATGAAAGAACAATGGACAGATGTGTCACTTCAGTATTTGACTTTGACCACTCTTCAGACAGCGTTGTCTGAAAATCCACGGGCTCAGAATCATTTTAGAAGTATTGGTGGTCTTGAAGTTCTATTGGATGGGCTTGGGTTTTCATCAACTAATACATTAGCAGTGAAAAATAATTTAGTTGCAGATAAAGAGAGGTAAGTCGCCTTTTATTATATTCTTAGGTTCCTCTATTTTCTTCTTCTCTTTTTGTTTTGATTCAACTATTTATTTGGGCTTGCTTGAAACCTTGACGAGCAGTAAAAGTTTGCAAGGTTCCGTGCACACAATATCTTCACATGGGATTTAGTCTTCTATTTCGTTGTGGGAACTACTTTAGGGTTTAGGTTTTGAGGTTTAGAGAAAGCAGTATTAGCCATAATACTACTTTCTTTAATATAATCATTTATTTTTAAATGAACAGTGGCACGAAGTAAACAGAAGAGATGGCATAATTGTAAGATATGCGTTTCATTAGATATTTGAGTATTTCGTTCTCAGAACGCCATGATTGTGTTTTATCGAGTGAAGTAATCTGTTGTATTTGCACCACCAATCTACAAGTACACATTTTGTAATTAGGCTTAGCAACCAGGGAACTGTTGTTTGCCGTATCACTTATTGCAATACCAATTGTCAATTGAAGATGTCTTTATTGTATAATTCTTAGAAAGGTAGAATTGTTTGATATACTTGCTATTTCTAAAGACTGAGTCCTTTTTAATTCCTTTGCAGGAACGAAAATCCTTTTTTGGCTATAATGCAGCTTCAAGTTCTCTCCTTGGAGGTCCTTCGAGAAGCTGTGTATCCTTGATATCGTTCTGGTGGAGAATGGTTTCCTTTTTTATAAAAAAACATTGGAACACACTAGGTAAAAAACTGCTCAAAGAATTTTAACAAAACATAAAAATAAGATTGAAAACATGCCAATAATAGAGTTGTACTAATATTGCAGGAATAAATGCATTTTGGGTTTGTAGAGTGGACCTCACTTTCAATGGGTAGTTACAATCTGACAACACTAACTACTGGCAGGTCCTAATTGAGCATGGGCCTTGTCATTCTTTGTTAAAAATGTTAAGTTGTAGGGTCATATACACAAAATCTGATTTGAGTGGTTGACATATATTAGATGCAATGAAGCAAATGCATGCATGAAATTTCAGAAGTCGATAGGTTTTTATGACTATATAGGGATGTCAGTTAGATTGCGTAAATGCCACTGCCTCACCAATAATAGTTATTGTTGTTTCTGTCGAAAGTTGAACACCTTAACGACGGCTTCAGCTTTGGAAATTTGAGCAACTTGCAATTTCTTTGTGAAATTGGAAGAGTTCATAAATTTGCAAATAGCATATGTTGGCCTGCTTTCATGCTTCAAGAGTTCCAGCGCCAGAGGCTGGAGTTAGTTCTAAATGCTGAAAAAAATGCTAGTGGCAGTATTCCTTCAATGGAGCCTGCCTTTCCGTTAGATGATGGTTCATATCCTCAATATTGGAAAGATTACGCTGTTAAATTGAGCAGAGTACTTTGTTCTTTCCTTCTGGCCCTTGAGGATATCAAATTTCATCATGTCCAGGCGTCAGTTGGCCGAAGTACTGTACCAGTATCGTCATTGTATTGGGAGCTTTCCATAAAATGGATTGTGAAGGTTCTTTCTACCGTGTTTCCATGTATTAAGGCTTGCTCTAATCAGAATGACCTGCCAAACCATTTAAGGTAAACGGCTGATACTCTTATTTACATTCAAATTTTTCGAAGGCTGCAACTCTCGCCCTTGTTATCTTCAGGATTTTGATAGGAGGTTCAGCATTGCTACGTATATACTAATATCTGAGAAGCTCGTTTTGTAATCATTAATGTTAGAACCTTTTGTGGTTTATAAACACTTCATTCAAAATCAGGATCGTATCTTAGAGAAATGTTACGTTGTGAAGATAAACATTTCGCAATTTTAAATTATGTTATGCATATATTTGTATTCATTTGTTCCGTTATCTTGCTCAGCTGTAGAAGTTAGAATAGGGCTCTAATCAGTGAAACCGGGATAGCGGCTACAAGTAGTAGTTGCTCGTATACATACACATTATATTACCATAATAACGACACAACACAAATGAAGTGCAATATATTACATTAAGATGAGACATTACCAGTGTACCACATAGTTACCCGAAATCCAGTCTAAATCTGTATAATTTGTTCATCAACGATCAGATAATCCACGGCAATAAATTGAAACGAATAATGGAATCGCTGGTCCTTGGAATTCATGTACATCTACCATCTACAAATGTTAGTATTAATAAAACATTTACTTTTCTTGAATCTTGATTAAAAGGGGAAAGGATGAGAGGAAGTTTAGTAATAGCTAGTCCCGAAAACATAGTGTGTTAATTTGGACACAAATTGGTAAT
>BEHA01000040.1:888937-903688 GCA_002897215.1 Eschscholzia californica subsp. californica
AGTTTTGGTTCACATGGACTACTGTTGGTTCTGTGTGCTATCTAGTTTCCTGACTTGATATCTATTTGTGCATACTTCTCATGAGTGTTTATAATGATAAATAATTCAACTCCCTAAGATCCTGAAAAGACTAACAAGAAATTTATAAATCCTTTTTTAGAATCACTAAGGTTCAGTTCTCGAATCATAGCAACAAAATCTAGACAGTTGAAGTCTGTGCTATATTGTATTGGATTCCATGACTGAAGACATAGCACACCTGGAGTCTTTATACTGATTAATCCGAAAACATCATACTCATACTTGATTGAGGTTGTTTAATCGAATAACACGCCACAAGTCATTCTTACCCTAGTAATTTGTATGTATGTTTTGGGAAATTATTTTCGTCTGGACTATGCCATTATTGATGTAAATATCTAACTGAGTTATTACTTTTTCTTAGGAAAACACCGAGAGAAAGAAAGTCGAGCCCTTCCCAACAGGGCGTGCCTCCCCAGTACCTTGTTGAAGACTTTCATCTCTTTGACCTTCACTACACCAGCAGGATGATATCGTAAATTGATATTAATGACAGGTAACATCGCTGGGACTTCCAAATTTGTACATATAGCCTCTGAACCCTAATTCGCTCGATAAAACAATAATTTTCTTGCCTTCTCAATTAACCAAACTAGAGAAGGTTGTAATATGTATATGCGGGTTGCGATTCATTCATCCTGTGTGTTGTTCAGGAGGTAACCCGAACAGGAGATACAATGATTTTCTCATAGCATTGAGTTAGAAATTTGATTTCTGTTACATTAGATTTCATACTTCTTTTTTAAACTTTTAAAGTGGCAAGATTAGGTTTTATACCAGATTTCTTGTATTCCAGTAGGGTTGGTCACTTATGCTGCTCTTTTAATATTATAATCAGTTCATTCCCAAACCTTGTAGCTTAAAAGTATTTGCTATCAGTTTAGCTGAATCTCAAAAAATTGTTATTTGAAGAGAATTTGTGCTATGTCATTGAATTCATAGGGAAGTTCGCTTTCCAAAACCGAAATTCGGTTGGTTCATGTGAAAAGACTTTTTGATCGAAAGTCATATCTTCGTTACGATGAATTTTTGCTTTAAGCCTAAATTGTATAGTTAAAGCTTTTAAAATCAGATCATTTTTTTTAATTGGCGAGATTTCCTTTATATTCAAAGGCGCTACTGTACAAGAATATTCTTTGAACTAGGGGTTTGAGTCTTCAAACAATGGAATTTGGTATTAGAAGTTAAAATTCCTGCGAAGTTATGAATCTTTATCAGGAAGTAATTTTACGTCAGCAGCTGAATTTCATGTGATTGTGACACTGGTGGGATTTGTGTCAAAACTGAATTTTGACATTGGTGAGGTTTGTTTCAAAGCTGACATCACGCAAATTTCTTTGAAATACGATTTAAAATGTTTAGATCATTGGAATCGGTTCCAAGAGTTAAAATTCCAAGGAGAGAGAAGCTATGATGTTATAGGCAAACCCAAATTTTGTCGTCCAAATTTCTTTTAGAATTTAAAGCTATAGCATCGATCCTCAAAATTTCTTTTAAAATTTAAAGCTATGGCACACCAATTTATGGATCTTGCTCGAAAAGACAATTCACATGAAAAAGTCTGTATTTTTTTTTTGTTGAATAAAACAAAAAACAACAAACTGAAGACAACCAATAAAAACTACACTCCCAGATCCATTATCATAGCCTCTCTAGAGTTCCATATGCGTCTAACTTTATTTCTTCTGCCCCATTTGGCCAAATGATCCGCCTGAATATTTGTCGTTCGAGGGCTGTAAAGGAATTGGATTTGATCGAAGCTTTTGCTGATAGATCTTATGCCTTCCCTGTGTTTCTTCGATTGCCATTGAATATCTTGTCTCTTGTCCCTGAGGTGAGAGGTGAGGTTGAGGTTGTCATTTTCAATCTGAAGATGGGAGATATTGAGCTCCGAGGCCCAGTGGATGGCCTTGAGTATCGCTATACATTCACGCTCCTCTGCAGTCTGTCTTCTGATGGTGTCGGCCAATGCTACTATGAATTCCCCATTCTCGTCATGGATGATGCTGCCAATTCCAGCTGGTTCCGCATAACTCGTGAACGAGGCGTCCACATTGATTTTGAGGAAAGGTGGTGTAGGAGGACTCCATTTTGGTTGGTTGGTTTTCTTAGTGGGCGGTTTTGCTTCATGAGTATTAGTGACGAAATTCTGAATCATATGAATCACTTGTAGTGGTATATAATCTTTATTGCCAAAGTTTTTCTCGCATCTCGCTTTCCAGATGAACCACATAATTTTGGCCATCATTGTGATTCTGGTTTCCTCTAACGTCTTCCAGTATAGAATCCAATCCAGCACAGTCGAAAAGTTGCTAGTTCTGATATTAAAGTGGAGCCAAATAGCCCGGGCAAAGTTGCAATGCAGCATCAGATGCGATTAAGATTCACAGTCCTCACAGAAGGAGCACTTATAGTTATTGCCAATGAATTGCCCTATTTTGTCTCTGACCGGGAGACTGTTAGTGCAGCATTTCCAGAGGAATAGTTTTATCCTCGGGATGGTTTGAATGTTCCATATGAATTTCCAATTGGTTTCTTTATAGTTAAAGCCATCTAAACGTAAGTGCGAGTACATAGATTTAATAGTAAAATTTCCAGATTTGGTCAACGTCCAAATCATCGCATCATCCGCCTGAGGGTGTAAATTAATGGATTTTTGAGGGAGAGGCCCAAAAAATGGAGGGTAAATAAGCATTACCCCCAGCCCAAAAAAAAATTAGAACCCAGTCCAAATTGTCAGGACAGCTCACAGTTTCCTGGTTTTTATTTTATTTATCCCTCTTTTACCCCTCCACGGGAAATTTCTGTGTTTTCTGACAATCTGACGGACGACAGCGAATCAATTAATTCCCCGTACATGACATCATGTCAGAGAAACATTTAGATTTTCTGAAAATTCAAAAATGGCGCCATTTTTTGACGAAATTTCAGCCAATTTTTTTGGATCCCTACCATTATATTTTGTTTCAACTCCTTCTTTCTTCTTATTTATACATCCAAAAATCTTCTTTTCATCATTCTTATTTTGTTTTTCACATTTTATCTTCTTCATCTCTTTCAATCTCTAAAAACATAAATTTTCTTTTCTTTCTCTCTCTAAAAGTTTTATTTTCTTATTTTTGGATGTCCATCATTCTTTTTTGTTTCACATTTTATTTTCTTCATCTCTTTCAATCTCTAAAAACATCAATTTTCTGTTCTTACTCTCTCAAAAAGTTTTATGTTCTCATTTTTGGGTGTTCATCATTCTTATTTTGTTTCACATTTTATCTTCTTCATCTCTTTCAATCTCTATAAACATCAAAGTTTTCTGTCTCTCTCTCTAAAAGTTTTATGTTCTTATTTTTCTTCTTCATCACTCTTATTTGTTTCACATTTTATCTTCTTCATCTCTAAAAACATCAAAGTACATAACCAAATGTCCAGTGCACAGAACCATTTCCGGTACAGGAGAAAATTCCCAGTTCAAAAGTGTCCAGTACTAAACCAAATGACCAGTACATAGAACAATTCCCGGTGCACAAGAAAATTCCCCAGTACAAAAATGTCTAGTGCATAACCAAATGACGAGTACACAGAACAATTCCCGGTACACAAGAAAATTCCCACTACAAAAATTTCTAGTACATAACCAAATGGCTTGTACACAGAACAATTCCCGGTACACAAGAAAATTCCCAGTACAAAAATGTGTAGTACATATCTAAAAAATGACCAGTACACTAAATAGTTCCCGGTACACAAGAAAATTTCTTTATACAAATCAATGAAATACTACCAAAAATGAAGAAATTTGTTGAGATTGGAAAGAGATCAGAAATAAATCTGGAAAAAAAGAACGAAATTTGTTGAGATTGGAGAGAGAAATATGTGTGGGAGAAAATAAAAAAGAAATAAGAAATAAATCTGGAAAAAAGAACGAAAATGGCAAGTTGGTAAATTTTGTAATGGCAATTCTGTAAATTCATGGAAAGTACAAGGTTTAATGTCAGGTGCGTCAGACTATTTTCCAAAAAAATTCGAATTTCCCGGAAATTTTTCGATGGCAATTTTGTGAATTTATGGAAAGTACACAGTTTGATGGGAGGCGTGTCAGATTACTTGTCAGAAATTTTCGAGTTTCCCGGGAATTTTTCGATGGTCGTTTCGTAAATTTCAAAAAGAAGAAGGGTGTTTCGGAAATTCCACCCCTAGCCTAACTTTTTTGGACCTGCCCCTCATTCTTTATCTGCAGTGGGCCTGATACATATTGTTGGGCTGATTTTGGGCCTTTTGCCCAACCCCTCTAAATTAATGCTAAGAATAACATTACGAATATTCTCTGTGAAGTAAGCATCCAGCATATCAATGTTCCACATATTGTTCACGATCAAATTTGCAACCTTATCAAAGGGGCAATTATTAAAATTCGTTATCGGGGGAGTATGGTTGGGAATCCAATAGTCGGTCCATATATTAACATTTGTACCTTTGTTAACATCCCAAAAAATGAGTTTATTTATCTTACTTATAGGTTTAGCCAGAGATTTCCATATCCAGGAGTGGTTTTGTTTGGGTTGAGTTGGTTGAGCAGCTTTCGGAAAGTATTTAGCTTTGAGTAGTTGCGCCCATGGGGGCATTAGGGAATTTAAGAAGACGCCAGCTGAGTTTGCTAAGGAAGGCCTCATTATCAAGGATATGTAAACGAAAGCCCAGCCCACCATACCGACGCGGGCGACATATCGAAGACCAGTTGATAGTATGAATCGATTTGCTTTTTCCCCACCAAAAGGACCGTTGGATGGTCTCGATGCGCTGGCTAACCCCTTTAGGGATGGCAAAGCATTGCATCTGGTATCGGGGAACGACCGCTGCAACTGTCGAAATGACAACTGAGCGGCCAGCTTGGGAGAGGAGGTTAGTTTTCCATTTGGAAAGTTTATTCTGAATTTGGTCAATCAACGAAGTGAAAGCTTGCGTCTTCTTAGCCCCAATAAAGAGTTTAGAACCTAGGTAGTTGTCCACGGAAGAGGCTTGGTGCACTTTGAGAGCTTTACTTATCATACGTTTGAACTTGGGGTGGGTTTTCTTAGAGAAGAAAATGGTGGATTTGTTGTAGTTAATAATCTGGCCACATTCAAGACCAAAGGCATTAAGAATATTGATCAGGGTAGAGATATTATCCAGCGTGTTGCAACCAAAGATAATACAATCATCAGCGAAAAGCAAGTGATTGATGCTGAAAGAGGATCGGGGAACGGAGAACCCAGTAAAGATGAAGGGGCTATTCGGAGAATCCAGTAATCTACTCAGACCCTCCATGGCAATAGTGAAGAGGAAAGGGGAAAGAAGATCTCCTTGCCATAAGCCCCTAGAAACATTGAAGGAGTTGCCTGGACGACCATTGATCAAAACGGCCATCGAGGAAAAGGAGATACAAGTATGGATCAATCGAATCCAATGTGGATCATAACCCGGCTTAGCCATGATGGAAACCAGATAAGACCATTCAACACGATCAAAAGCTTTCGACATGTCAAGTTTTAGACCAAAAAAGCTTTTCGAACCCCGTTTGGATTTGAAGGAGCGGGCCACCTCCTGGCTAATAATAATATTATCCGTGATTTGACGACCCGGGACATAAGCTGCTTGGTATGGGGAAATGATATCCGGAAGCGTGGTTTTGAGGCGATTAGCTAGGATTTTGGTAATGATTTTATAAGTGGTGTTTAGAAGGTTGATGGGTCTGAAATCCGCAGTAGATTGCGGGGATTTTGATTTGGGAATAAGGCAAATATGCGTATGGTTTGTGCAGGGTGGGAGTAAGGAGGAGAGAAAAAAATTGGTTACCATCTGAATGATATCAAGTTTAACTGTCTCCCAATTCGCTTGGTAGAAAAAAGGGGGAAAACCATCGGGGCCCGGGGCTGCCTCCGGTTTGAGGGAGAAGGTGGCATTGCGAATCTCATCTTCGTTAGGAATGCTAGTGAGAACCAGATTTTGGGAGTTCGTGATTTGAGTTTGAAACAAATTTTGGATGATCCCCGAATTACCCGAGGAGGAGGAAGTAGAAATTATTTTCAATTTGTCGAAGAAAATTTGGGATATCTCAGAAGAGTCTGAACACCAAAAATTATCCTCTCTTTTAATGGTAGTGATATGATATTTCCGGTTCCTGGTAATTGCCTTTGCATGAAAGAATCTCGTATTACGATCTCCAAGTTGAATATTAGCCACCCTGGATTTTTCTTTCCAAATCCTTTCCTGTTGATTATACGCCTCTTCGAGCTGAGAGTAAAGGGAGAGAAGAGTGTTGGGATTGATGGTAGTCTGGATGGAGGAGATAAGATTCTTTATGCGGTTCTCAATGTGCCCAAAAACCTTCTTGTTCCACTTAGACAGATTTATGGCCAGGAAATTTAGTTTTTGTTGGATGAGAGTAGGAGAAAGAAGCCAATTATCCTGGATGAAAGTCCTACAATCCGGATGGGTCATCCAAGTTCGAATGAATTTGAATGGTTTTCCGCCTTTGGGAACTAAGGGGTTGGTAGAAAGCAAGATAGGTAGGTGGTCTGACCCAACTCCAGGAAGGTGTTGCACTCTAGAATGCGGATAAGTAGACAACCAAGACATATTGGATAGGGCACGGTCAAGACGCTCTTAAACAAGGTTACCTTTGAATTGCCTATTCGACCAAGTGAAGGGGGTGCCACTGAAGCCAAGATCCTGGAGACCAAAATCATGGGTGAAGGACAAAATTTTCTTAGCATAGTGGGGGAGGGGTTTGGGCTCTCCACTTTTGTCCGAGGGATGCAGAATAGTGTTAAGGTCCCCAATAATGGTCCAAGGGCATTCAGGGGTCGGGCGTAAGGAACTCAACATCTCCCACGGCTTAACTTTATTAGTATTGTGCGGACAGCCGTAAAAGCAAGTCACCACTATGGTCTCCAGAGACCCAGCTAAAGAAATGCTGGTATGTATCATGTTACTGTCCTCGTGGCAAATCTTGAGGTCTAGGTCCGGGTTCCAGTACAGGGCCAAACCCCCACCTTTATTGACGGACTCAACGGTCACCTTATTGTAGCTAGATTGAAGATTTAGAAGTTTATCTAAATTGATGTTCATACATTTAGTCTCGGAGAGAAAGATCAGGTCCGGTTTGTGTTCCCTAATAAGGTTCCACAAATGCTTGCGGTTAAGGAAGTTGCCGCAACCCCTCACATTCCACGCAAGAATAGGCAGGTTAGCCAAGGCGGGTTGGTCTGTATAGTCACTGGGCTGGGCAACCGGTAAAGAACCGGGTTGGGCCTTATAAGGGCCCCCAGTAACCGTTGAGGATCCGGAATAGTGGGTCATCAAGGCCGGGCCGGGCAGACAGGACTAAAACCAGGGGGAACCTTAAGGGCACCCCAAGAGACAAGAAATACACAGCACTAACAACAACAAAGCAAAGCACTTAAACAGTAGAAATCCAAAAGAAGCAAACACCAAAAGGACCCAAACAAACCACTAAGACCAACAAAGCCACCCACGGCTTGCAACCAACCCCGGTACAATGAGCAAGAGAGCCAAAAAAGCCCAAAACCTAGCTCCCGAAAGAGTTAGGCTAAAGGCACCACACAGGAAAAACTCTCTTACGTGTGTACCAGACTAAAAACCCGAAACTAACAGCACCTACAGACTAAAAGACTAAAACAACCAATACAACAGAAAACGAAACAGAAAAACGAAAAGACTAGCGGCACCAAGACTAGGCAGGTGGTATAACGGCACCCTCCGCACCCTGAGAGACGGGAATGTCTAAGCTTTGGGACAGGATACTAGACTCCTCTAGCAATTGGCGAGCTTCATTGTTAGCCAACAACCTAGACCGGTGGGGAGGAGAGTCGATTGATTCATCAGAAGAGCTTATGGATTGATGAGAGGGACTGGTTCTAACCCGCTTGCCTGTTGTGGTTACACGATGATTGGGATGATTGAGCTGGTGAACATGAGAAGGTGGTGGGGCTCTGAGAAGGGGTTCTTCAGGTTGGAGAGTAGTTGGAACTTCTTCGATGTCCTCCATGGGCTCATAACTAGAGTCATCATCGTCTTCCGAAGGGATCAAAGGGTTCTGGTTTGGGCAATGACCAATGGGGTGTTCGATTATTCTGCATGTCTGGCAAATAGCCCCCGGAAACTTTTGGTAACTTATGTTGATGTTACATTCTTTATCAACAAAGAGAAGGTTGATGACGGCCAAGAGGGGGGTACGGACATCATACAGGAAGTGAACCTTGATCACCTTGTTATTGATAAAGCTGAGACTCCTTGGTTTAATTTCGATGATCTTTCCCATCCTCTCAAATATGGTATCCAAATCCTCCTTATTCTGAATAGCTAACGGCAATTTGTAGAGGGTGCACCACATAGGTTCGTAGAACAAGTCATCAGTGCTTTCAGTAAGTGGAAAGTCCACTTGCTTAAGCACCAGGAGCATCCCTCTCATAATCCAGGGGCGGCCAAAGTTAATAGCGTTGAGGATGAAGAGGCTTTTTGGTTTTATGAGAAAGGTGTTAACCGGACCTGCCACAGGAGAATAATGACAGTCCCTGAAAAAGACAGTGAGAGGGTACAACATCCTTTTGAGTTGAACAAGGGTTGCCTCCTCTGGACAGCACCATCGAGCCACGAAGCCCTGAGAAATGGCTTGAAGTTCATGGTTAGTGGAGGGCTTTTGGTATCTCAAGGAAAGATGACCTCTGGGAGAGACTGCAAAGTGGGTTGCCATAGATGAAAGGTAAGAAAGTTTAGGAGAAGGGAGTGAACAGGGAGAGTGGACAGAAAAGGTAGGAAGTATAATGAAGATGAAAGTAGGGGAAGATAACCGGTGGTATTTAAAGGCCAAAGTTAGATGAGTCAAGATGAAGAAGCCCCATAAAATGATCGCCATGCAAGCTCAGGGATTGGGTGGTGCCAACCACCCGGCTAGTCTACTCGCCGGACAAGACTCTTGACATACTGGAGAGAGAAAAACAAAACCAAAACCAGAGAGAAAGAGAGAGAGAGGGAGAGAGAGAGAGAGAAGGAGAACACTAAAACGAAAAAGCCAAAAGAAAATCAAATCTTATGCGTGGGGGAGAAAGTAAAGAGCAATAAAGACTTGATAATCAGACGTTAAGTTAGTGTTCATACCATTAATGTGGTCTATTCGCGTGAATGAAGAGATCTCGAAAAAGCCGCGTGCCTGCCTTGAATGAACCTCGATTAGATTCTCCACCAATGTTCTCTTTGCCTTCTGGTGGTTACTATTGACTACATGCAGGCGTGACGACTGCTTGGGGAGACGAACTGGTGTTGATTGGGTATGGAGCTAATCAATGGTTGTGGAGGCGATGATGGTATTCTGTCGGGGAGAGTTTAAGGCTCTAAATGTGATTTCCAAGAGAAACCAGGACGAAATCCGGCTAAGGGAGTGAATGTTGGTTGCGGCGGAAGGAAGGTAGAAAGGAGAAAGAGAAGGAGGGCTGACGTCACTCCGGATAGTCTCTCTCCTCAAAAAACCTTCAGTTGGTGTATGAAAAGTCTGTATTTTGTACTATCCAGACTAGGGAAATTCAATTCAAAACTCGAAGACTGTCCTGCACATTTCCAGGATGCCACTTCATGGAAAAGTTGCCGATGGACTTGGTTTTTTTTGTTGAACTCCGATGGACCTTGGTTGGAGAACCATTTCCCAATTGAATTTGGAGCGATTTCGAGATTAAATCAAAATTCAAAGTTATATCCCACAAACTTCTTTCGGAATGCGGTTTTCAATGTAAAGCTACATATATCATCCAACAGTCATCGTACATGAACAGGTTGAATATTGTGCAATTCTAAAATGGATGAAATTTTGTTCACGATTCGGATGTAATATAACATGCCAATTTGCTTAAAAGACTGTTTTCAATGTAAAACATTAAAATTCGTCCTAAAATTACTCATATTGGAGTCCTAGATCTTTAGATGGAAAATCATTTTACATGAACGGGCTAAATTTTATAGAATATGGAAATCGGTGAGGTTTTCTTCAGAAAGTTATAAATAACAACCCATTGGGAAAGGAAAAAGTACTACCATTACATATGTTAACTTTGCAGTTCGGGTGTAGTTGCTATGTTCAACTTTGAAGTAGTTAACAAAATAGTGGAGCAATTCAACATAAAATAGTGGAGCTCCCTCAAAGTGCTTAACAATTCATATAACCATTTTTTTTTGGCTACCTCAAATTTGAAAATGAGAACTACTCTCAATAGGTCTAACAACTTTAATACTAAAAGTCTAACAACCCTTGGTTGGAGTGGTAAGAGGTATCGTATTCCATCCTAGAGATCAAGGGTTCGAGACATGCTGAACAATTCAAAAAGAAACTTTAATACTAAAATGTTTTTGAGTTGTTTGAGTAGTATAACGCAACATAGTATTAGGGCAAGCAACCGAAGTACAAGATTCTTGTTTTATGGACACAATTTTTTCAACTTATTTATGTTAATTACTTTTCTAATTCCAAAATTTGTTGATAACAATTGTTAAAAACTCTGGGCAAATTGTTATTTGTTTTTTTTTTTTGAGAAATTGGTTACGATTTACGCTAGTCGTTACAAGGCATTAAAGATGTCACGATAACCGCCTAAGTTAAACCAACAAATAAAGAGGCTTAAAGTTCGACAACATATTCTTTATTTAGTACCTAAATTACACGAAATAAATCTTGGTGGTAAACTGCTTCCACAGAGACGATCCCACAACTTCATGGGCTTAAGAGTCGTCCTACCATTACACCGAAAGGTGGTGGTCAGCCAAAAAGTTATTAATTGCTAGAACAATTCATATTTCTTTAGTGCTATTTCAGCACTATAATGGCTACAGTTAAAAGTTCACATAGGATTTAGAGTTTAGAGTTTACGCTGAGATTTGAGGTAGTTAACAAAAGCAAAAATGGGACAAAGGTCCAAAATCCCCTCTCTAAATCCGAATTCCCCCCAGTCTGTCTCCAAAATAAGTTGGAGGTCCAAATGAGTCAGAGTATGTACTTTTTCCATTTTTTTCTTCTTTTTTTCTTTTTTTTTTCCTCTAATACCCCTGTCAGGTACAAAAGGGTCTTCACCTTACTTCTCTGACATTTAGCATTAAATTCAAAGCACATCCCATCTCCCTTTGTGCTTTTTTACTTTTATCACCATCTTCTTCCCTCTCTCTCTAAAAATTATTGAAGCAAAAAACTCCATCTCTCTTTAAATTTTGGCTGAAATCTCGCTCTCTCTCCGGCGCCAAAAATTCTGTGTGAAATTTTCAATTCCCGCCAGGTACTGCTCATCTGTTACTTCTAATCTTAAATACATTTTTGAATTTTTTTAATGTTTCATATCTATTTATGATTTTTGTTTCAACACAGTTGAAGGTTTTCTCCTTGTAATGGTTCATAACTTTGTCTTCCTTAAACATTTCTTCTTCTTCTATAAAAACATTTGACTCAACTAAAATAATTTTGACATAATCTGAAGTATTTCTTCTCCATAAACAGTAGGTTTGAACATTGATATTTTGTTTGAGACCATAATTTTTATTTTTATAAATAAATTTTTCTTTCATTGTTTTTTCAGATGGATAGAGATTTCTTTCGTGTCTTCTCAGATTATGTATCATCAACGTATGTATTTCTCAATCATAGCCTATTTTGTTCAGTATAGTTATACTTTCTCATATGCATAACAAGTTTGTAACAATATGCAGTATGAATAGAGATTTGTTTCGAGAAGATTCAATACACATATAATTTGACGTTGTCTTTGTAGGATACAACGAGTTTTTTTTTTCAATTTTACCTCGTCTGATGCTTGTGGAGCAACAACAAGAAGGATTCATCCTGATCGGATTTGATAGAGTAAAACAGTAGCTTTAATGGTGTTTAGTTTCTATTGTACGAGTATGTTAAGTTAGTTTAAATATCTGTCGGACGCACACCAATGAACCGTAAACTAATCGGTTTATGTTATTTCGTCATCTCTTTCAATCTCTAAGAACATCAAAGTTTTATGTTATTGGCTTCTCTACCTTTTTTGAAAGAACTAAATCTGGAAAGTTGGTGAAAAAAGTTCGAAATTAGTTCATGTACACTGAAAACCAGATGATTTCCTGAAAACTGGACGATTTTCCTGTACACGTAACCAAAAATGTCCAGTACACGGAACAATTCCCGGTACTCTTTCCAGAAAACTAGATGATTTCCCTAAAAACTGGATGATTAAAATTTGAGAGGAAACTTGATGATTTCCTGAAAACTAGACGGTTTCCTGAAAACGGGATGATTTTCCTATACACATAACCAAAAATGTCCAGTACACAGAACAATTCCCGGTGCACAAATTGTTTTTCAGAAAACCAGATGATTTCCCTGAAAACTGGAGTGTTAAAATTTGTGAGAAAACCAGATGGTTTCCTGAAAACTCGATGGTTTGCTGTAACCAAAATGTCTAATGCATAACCAAAGAAAATTTCCCAGAACAAATATGAAAAGAAAATAGGAATTGGAGAGAGAAAATTTTGAAATTGGTTCAAAGTTGGAGAGAAAAATCCGAAATTGGTTAGAAATTGGTTAAAATTTGAGAGAAAATAGGAATATGTATTATTTGAAAGTGCATTTCTGGTTGTACTAGAGGATTCTCCTCTAAACCCAACATTCTTTCATGTACCCAACTTTCTTCAATGTACACAACTTTGTTCCCTGTACACAAATATGTTTCTTATACACAAATTTATTTCCTGTACACAAATCAATTTTCTAAACATTTCTGATTGTAATAGGAGTAGTTAGAATGTAATACAAGTATATTACACATAAATGATTGTAGTATCAAATTTTCTATACACAAATCTATTTCCTAGAAATTTCTTATGTATTGCAAATTAAAAAAAAAATTACATTTGGTATACATATTATTCAAGAAAAGAGTTGAATTTTCCGGCACCACCGGTAAGCTATCATCTTGTGAGACCTGTAAAAATTACAAACCACTCACATAAGATAGAGTTGAATTTTGGAAAAATGAGGAGGAAGTCCAAATTTCGGGGGGTTAATAAGCTTCCCCTCCAGCCATAACCCAAAATGAGAATCCAATCCTTTATGTCACTTGTACACAAATGTCTAGTACATTAACCTAATGACCAGTACACAGAACAATTTTCAAGAAACAAGAAGATTTCCAGTACAAAAATGGCTAGTAAACAGAACAATTTCCAGGAAACAAAACAATTTCCTGGAAACAAGAAGGATTCATCTTTAATCAGAAAAAAAAAAACAAGAAGGATTCATTTCGATCGGATTCGGTAGAGTAAGACTGTAGCTTTAATGGTGTTTAGTACCTTCCATGTACACAACTTTATTCCCTGTACACAAAGATGTTTCCTGTACAAAAATTTATTTCCTATAAACAAATCAATTTCCTTTACACAAATATAATTTTTTAGGGTTCTTCAAATTTTCAACTTTACCTTCTCCAAATGAATTAAACCCCATCTCTAATATTTTCTCCTTATTCTCAACCCTAAAATCAAATATCTTCTCAGACTTCTCTAATCTGCACATCTTGAATTTCTTCTACCATATATGATGAAATTCCAGAATGAGTGAACTTGATTTTGTCCAAACTCAATGAAATCAAGGAGAAGAATCGATTCCAACTGCTATGTTCACTTCTTTTTTGATATTTTTTAACTATAAACAAACAACATAACTTGTTTGACGAAGTGAAGCCTTTAGATCTTTTAATTAAACAAATCCCTGAACTATAAACAAACAACCAAAATAAGTATTTCTCTCTCTAAATTGTTTAATCAAGCAAATCACAGATCTTTCTCAAAAAAATAGTAAAACTAGTCATTTTTTCACTCAAATCACAGATCTTTCTCTCTCTTAGAAACTAGTTAACTAGTAATTTTGTTCAAAACGATCAAGCAAATCACAGATTGTCAACTAGTAATTTTTGAACATTAGGATTTATTGAAAGAACAAAAAGTAGAGAGAGAGATAGAGAAAAATTACTTTTGATTGATCTTCACTCTTAACAGTTGAACTTAGGGTTTCTTTGTATCACTCTCTTCTTCAAAAATTTCGAATGGTACTTGTGATTTGTAACAGCTCTTAGGTTAAATAACAAAGATTTTTCGGCTTGAAGCTTTAATGGGTGGTGTTGGTTCTTGAGATAATTTCTTAGGTTTTGGGAAATGGAACGGTTTGGGAGAAGATGAGGATGAGTAGAGAAACTGATGGAATAGGCATGGGAGATAAAGAGTTATGGTTGATTGGACAACTCTCTGCAACGGTCACTTCGGTTCATTTATGACAGACAAAATTTCTGAAATTTTCGCGGGTTCCTGGGCAAAATTGAGTGGCATCCTACGTAAATTTCATAAAAAGCAAAGGTCGTAACGTAATTTTCTTGAGGGGTCTGACTTTTTGGACCGGGATTGCATTTTTGGATACGAATGGGTTGGGCCCTCTTTTTGTGCCCAAATTTGGACCTTACGCCCATTCCCTCTTATAATTAGCTCAGCTTCTTTCCTTTCATGTTGAGTGTTAGAGAATAAGAAAAGAAACCTAAGAATCTTAGCCAAATTAATTTGAATATCTCTTCCCATTTCTCTCTTCTCGGTTTCTCTATCTACTGT
>BEHA01000040.1:905208-930087 GCA_002897215.1 Eschscholzia californica subsp. californica
CCACTTTCGTAGGGACCCACGATTGCACTTAGCCCGTGCAACAAGCCGTTAAACCTCTAGGTTACCCAAGAGGACGAGTTTTGTCTCGTGAGGGTTTGCAGTGAATTTACCCACAAAATTCAAAAATCAAAAATGCAAAAGGGTCTAAATATGATGTGGACTAAAAATGTTCATCCGGTAGATTTTCGAAAGTTAAACTAAATTCAGGAAACAAAAAGAAAGAGAAAATCGAAAATCAAATCAATTTCTAAAAATCGAGTTTCTGTTTTTCTCTCTCTACAAAACTCTCTTCTTAATCTCTCTGTCTCTCTCTCTCTCTATCTCTCACGAATAAAGAGAGTACAATCAAAAAGAAAAGAAAAACAGAAATACTCAAAACCTCTCTCTCTCTACTGTTCTATTTCTCTCTTAAAACCGAGATTCCGCTCGACTTTTCTCTCTGTTCTTGTTTTATAAACTCCTCCTAAAACCGTGATGCTTCTCTGTAAAATAAAAGTCTCCTTTATAGAACCAGCCGAAAACCTCCTCCAATCTCGGCTCCTCTGATTTTGCTCTCTCTCTCTCTAAACCTAACCAACAACCTCCTCCTTTGTTTCTGTTTTCAATTTGAATCCAATCGAATCCCTCAAAAACTAACTCCCCGATCTTTCTCTATCCATCCCTTCCTCCTTTTGTTTTATATTCGAACCGTTTCTCTCTCTCGGGTCTCTCTCTAGAATTGGAGAATTGGTGCCCAGGTCTCCACGGTGGGAATTAGCTTCAGAGACCGTCGGATCTTCAAAACACGGATCTGGACGGCGGACAAGCTCGGAAGCACCGTAATATCTTGCTCTCGGGTGTATTGAGACGTAAATTTTTGCCATCCCGAACAAGTGTCCCGCGCAGCCCAACTGTGTACCGAAAATTCCATATCACGTCAGATTAGCCGCCACGTGTCTTTGACTAGCTCTAAAGTGGGTTTTATTTTAACCAAACTTTGACCGGCTCTATCTTGCTCATCCGGACTCCGATTTCACTTTCGCTTTCGCCTACGGACTCGTCATGGACCCCTCTTCTCATCCGAGCATTAATCTTGACCAAGAAGTCAGAATCAACAAATGACCAAAATGCCCCTAGTCTGTATTCTTTCCGACTTTATCCGTTTTGCACGCGTAACTCTGTAAAAAGGTACCTGAACATAAAAGAGAGTAATTCGTGAGAGTAACTGCTCTAAAGAGACTAACTAGTCTATATTAAGAGACTCAGATGGGACATTTCCATGTCTCATCAGGCAACTAGCTTAATTTTGGCAACAAGAAAGATGAGAAATGGATGATTTGTTTAATTGTGGTTTGAGACTTCCGGTAAGATTAAACTAGAAAGATGAGAAATGGATGATTTGTTTACTTGTGGTTTGAGACTATGGTGGAGATACATGATGGCCATTTATAATAGAACATTCTTATAGGCTTGCTTTACCTGCATCTTAGAAGAACAAGAAATGAACTTCTGGTGAGAGTTTTTTTCTTCATTTCATAAACTTCAAATGCATTGTATTTGTTTTTGAATGGTTAAATCGAATTAGAGTATGAAGATTAAACTAGAAATTGAGTTCTTTTTTTTCTTCCTTCCAACAGGGAGAAAAAAGAATAAAAATTTTATTTTTCTAATATCGAATTTAAAATAATGAGGACCTCCGTTAATGGAGGTCAATAGAAGAAGAAAAGGAGATGGAGAAGAAGAAGGGTATAAAATGTGAAGAAACGAAGACGAAAGACTCAACTGATTTACGTAGCGGTCAATTACTTCCACAATTATGAAACTAAAACCACAACACAAACATTTACTAAATAATTAAATTATGTATTTCGTCCAAAAAGGCATTTTGAGAGAGATAATTATCATATGGATATGGATTTTCTTGCAGTTTCGACAGTTTATTTTCATACGTTCTTTGATTTATAATATTAGGTAAAAAAGACGTATCACTTGTTGTGACTATCTTTCAAGAATATAGAAACAAACAATACAACCACAGTACCAGCCAAACTGATTAATTTGTTTTGGATTATAAGAAACAGGAAATTGGGCTAAAGACCCAATTTTATTCTTTTTAGCTACAAAGACAAGTTATATTTTCTTTTTTTGTTAAAAAACCAAATTTTGTTTTTTTTTTTTTAAATCAAAATATTTGTATTTCGTTTGGTTAACAACCCAATACAAAAAGGTGCTGCAAGGCATTGCAAAGCTGTTGGAAGGCACTCGAAAGTTGTTGCTAAGTAGTTGCAAAGCTGCGCAAGGCGTGCAAAGTTGTCGTAAGGTCTTGGAAATTAAAAAAGTAATAAGAGAACTGAAGACTAAAAAAATTGATAGCCCTTTTCATCTAAAGTGCAAATTTTTTTTGGAAGTTTTGACAAATTTCTCTATAAGTAATTTGATAGAACCAGTACAAAGAATCAGCTAATCAATACAAATGAAACCCTAATATTCTTTGAAACCAAAGAACATTATTACTTCGATATGTATTGATATTTAGGACTACTTGATCTAATGAATGAAACGCCCAATATTGGCAGCTTCATTCATTAGGGTTCATTAGATCGCACGGTGATCTGATTATTCAGACTTCCCATGTAGTTCTTCAATAATACCAACTCCTCTAGACCTATATGATCAATATGTGATTCCCACCAGAACTGGTTCACAGTGGCTTGCCTAGCTTGATCAAGCTCCTGACCCCTTTTTTTCTCTGCTTCAATCTGGGTGATCGTGTCATTGCACTGGTTGTTCAAGTCTTCGACAACAACCCTTCTATTGGCTTCAAGGACTGAAGCCATAAGGTTGTCATGATTGGTGTTTCTAGTGAGGAAACGATTAGTGACAGAATTTACCGAAGGATGGCCGAACGAAAATGCTTTCCCAGCTGATGAGAAGACTACTATAGCAACCTCCGCACAACATAAAATAGAAAGCTCACTAGCTTTCTTGAAAACACCGGCACGACATTTGGAAAACGTCACCTGTCGGGATTCCTCATTTTGGATCCTCCTGATTTCAATCCTCTGGCGACCTGTACTGGACCTTCTTGCCATTGTAGCTATAGAGGAAAGAAGAAAGAAAACGAATTTTGATGAACTTGGAAGGTTGAGGTGAAGATATATATATATATATATATATATATATATATATATATATATATATATATATAAGAGATGTCCTTATTTATGTACTCATTTTTCTCTCCCAATCAAGCGGTCAAATAATCATTACTTGGCTCATAAATTGTTATTCTTCTAGAAAACTATATAAAGGAATATTAATATTCACCAAAAAAAAAACTATAACGATTTAGTTTTAATGAACTTCCGTGTTTAAACCACTAGTGGGAAGCAAAACTGACAAATATTTAATAAGGTTTTCTATTATGTGCTCTAAGAATATTTTTCAAAATAATATTTCTTTTCTTAATTAAGACTCTTAGAAATCTCTACAGCGAGGATAGTTGATTTTTGACTTGTTAAAAATAGGGATAATTTATGAATTACTATCTTTCTTTAAAACACATGGTAAAGAGACCGTTATTTATTTTCAAAGTTCATTTGTATCCTACTGATTCATAAATGCTTCTAGAATCATTTGATAGAATTTACAATCAACAATCTAATTTTTTTTACATATTGTCAGAAGAGATGGTAAGTAATACAAAGTCATGATTGATTAGTCAATATAATTTTGTAACTAAAGTTGTTTTTATCTACCGGACTACGGATGTTGAAAAACAATTGGGTCCGAGGTCGACAAACGTGACGACCGACCCTTCTTCTTTGTAATTTTTAGTAAAATGATGCTAAAATCTCACTCCTTCTCTGAGCTATTATCAGACCCAAAAACCGTAACTTTATTCATTATCTTTTTTGATCGAAACGTTTTATCTCTCCGTCTTTACAAAGTAGTTTGTCTTTCCTCTACAACCATTGTATTTCTTTCTTTTCCAACTAACTGAAACATATAATCAAGTCTTCTTGTCACTAGGTTTCTTCGTTTTACTATATAAATACGAGAAAACTTCATTAAATATCTGGTTTTTCTTTGTAGACATTATTAAGGATTGGGCTATCGCATAAAATCAATTTGATCATTAAAATATCGTCTTTATTGTCTTCTTTTATGAAATCTATTGAGATCCATCTATTAATATAGGTCAGCGCTTTGGGGAAAGTTAAATAGTTTCCGGGGTGTGAAATTTTAAAGGGAATATGTAAAATTTTAAAGGGAATATGTAAAATTTTGAAAATTTTCCACCTCACCTCTCTCTCTCACCACCTCACCTCTCTCCACCACACATGTCTCTCCACCTCATCTCTTTCTTCTCCGACGAAGGTCTTCGTCAGGAAAATTTTCGGTCGGCGACCTTCAACATAATTTTTTTTTCTTAAACTCTTCTCTTTCTCTCTAAAAAAAATCCTCCTTCTCTCTCAAAATATTCCGGCAAAGGGGGTTCCCCTTCGCCAAAGAAACCAGACCGGAATCTGGTTGTTAAAATCAGATTCCGGTCTGGTTTCAAACTAGACCGGGATCTGGTTGTTTAAACCAGACCTTGAAGGTCTGGTTTCGAAAGGTCTGGTTACTTCGAAACCAGACCTTCAAGGTCTGGTTTCTCCGGCGAAGGGGTTTCCCTTCGCCGGAGTTTCTAGAGAGAGAGAGAGTGAATTTTTTTTTTTTTTTTTCATGGTCGCCGACAAGAAATTTTCCGGCCGCCCGGCGACCTTGTTGGAGAAGAGAGAGAGAGAGGTGAGGTGGTGAGAGAGAGGTGAGGTGGAGAGAGAGTGAGGTGAGGTGGAGGTTTTTATTTCTCCATAACAACTTACAAAATAAAATTGTCAAACAAAATTGACCAATTTTTGACTAAGTCTTCACACCCCGAAAACTATTTAGCTTTCCCAAAAGCGCTGGTCTTAATATATGGCTTAAACGAATGTGCTACGTTTATCTCCACAAAATTTTCCTTCTGTATTAAAATTTTTATAGTTAAGAGTTATGGTGTGTGCATCTTCGTAACACAGTGTGGATCTTAATTCCGAAAATATATACATCGATAATGAGAATTGATGAGGTAAATATTGGTCAATCTTGTCCTGTCAATAGGTCGACTAATTGACTTGGTGGCACATGCCAAATTCTGGCATAAGCATGAGCGAGATTTTGATGAAGCAACAGATGTAGATCCAAAGGAGCTCTGGACATGAGTCGTGACGTGGGAGATCGACACGAGTCTTCTAGGAATCTTGAACTCTGTCATAACTTAAAAGAAAGTAATAAGTTGATTCGAGTCAATTCTGCAAAAGCAAACAACGTTTTGCTGAAAGCGAACAACATTACTAATTGCAGAGATACCCTTTAAAGTTAAAAAATAACCAGAAATAAATAATTTTCTTACATATTGAAAAATCGATTAACTTTCGAAAAAAGAAATGGTAAATTTCTGACTACATTGGCTCATGAGAATAAGTTGAAATTAATCTTGAACTAATGAAACTATAAAACTAGAATTAAGGATACTTGTTTGATGAACTATTAAGTTTAAGTAAGTCTAGCGCATCCTGCAGTATCCATATGTTGCCTTTGTTCATTTCTAAACTACGTGTGAATGAAATTATTATAACATTACGTAAAGAAAAAAATAAAGACAATTTGAATACCTTTAGGGCTTTACTACAAAAAAAAATTCAATAAAAATTCCTTGATAATTAAACAAAGAAGCAAAGACAAATGTTAACAAATTAAATACAAATTTAACAACTAATTCTTCAAACTCCTTTGGACTTGCCTTAGAGTTGGCTACAATGGTTGCTCATTTTGAACTAAAAAATTATTGAGATGAATCACAAACGTGTGTAAAATGAGAACAAATGAAGAATCTTAGTTACTACAGGAAAATACAAAAATATTGCAACAATGGTAGAAAGTGTCTTACATAATTAATTGGAGTCCCCCAACTGATGAAATGAGCCACTAAATGAGATTAGCATTAAACAAATAACAACGTTGTTCATTGGTACCAAGACATCTTAAAATAGTTGCGCAATTTTAGTGGTCAGAGTTCCTTTCTCGTTACCTATAGAGTAATCCCCATGTGTTGGATGAAGAACGTGAATTTATCATGATGTTAGCGAGTGGGTGCAAGAAGTGCTAGAAACCAACCTCCTGCCTAAGATTAAACTGCTGATAAATAGCTTGAAAGCTGGAGTATAGACCGGTAAATGCGAGATCATTAAGCAAGGGGACTACAAGCACCACATGAGCACCAATACAAAATTTACATAACTGCTTTTTGAGAAATTCTTTTAACCTTGCATATGTATTCCAAGTCCACCGAAAATGTCAAACCAATTCTTTCGCAAATCAGAATTAGTGTTGGTGTGATTACTGAAGTCGAGGAAGTGTCTGAGAAACTTCAGAATATGAACCTCTGTGCAGTGGCATCTGAAGTTAACCTAGTTAACAACTAGAGAGAGTGGTGGGCCGACACCGAACAAACACATCACACTTGTGGTGGACAAAAAATCTTTTCTCTTCCTATAATGTACTTGCAGAAGGAGAACCTCTGTTCAAGGAAAATAACTCGACCACCCAAGTCAAAGGAAAAGGGGAGATCACACTGAGATTCACTTCAGATATAGAAGTGACTTTGAACGATGTATGTTCCAGACACTCAAAATAACTTGGTTTCTGGTTCCCTTCTAAGTGAAAACGTGTTTAAACTAATCTTTTTGTCCGATATCTTTATCCTATTTAAGAATGGGATATATATTCGGAATTGTTATTTATGTGGGGGGTTATTTAAACTAAATGTTACCTCTGTAATGCCGAAGGCACCTATTATTAACGAAATAAATAGATCGTACAGTTCCAATATCCTCCATTCACGGAGAAAAGTCGTGTCCGTTAAAAAGGGATAGACTTCGATCAGTGGAGATTGAGAACGATGATCAATCTAATCTCGCAGTGTCTTGTGAAGTATTTCACTAAAGGCTAAGCTTCCCTAGCCGTGGGCAAGAATAAGGCTCAAGTCTTCTCAATTTGGACTGTCAAATAATCATTACTTGGGTATGAAAAATTTGAAGAACTACATGGAAAGTCATGGGAAGGCCCGAGATGGCATATGCCTGGCCCGAAGCTCTAGACGCGTATGGGCGCGTCTAGCTCATCTCTATGCATCTCGGTTTTCATGTCTGAGATGGCCTATGACCGGTTCTCAGTCAAACGCATCTAGGACGCGTCTGACTCGGCTAGGATGCGTCCAGCATGGGCTGGAACGCGTCTGACCAAGGGACTGAGCATGTTTGGAACGTGTTGTCCCTAGGTCCGGCTTATGATTAGGCCATGCCGAAACAAGTCTTGGGCTCACCCGAGACTAGTCCATGGGCTTAGACCAAGGTTTGACTTGGGTCTTTTGAGTTTGACACGGCCCTTTTTTGGGCCTTGACTCGGATGGGAGTTTTTTCACTAATCTCCTGGTTCCACGCATGATTTTTTCCGATATTGACCTGGGCCATCCGAGGGCATAAACGGAGTTGTCAATATTTTCTCCCGAATAGCTAGTTAGTCATAGAGATGTCAATATTTTCTCCCGAATAGTTGTTGAGACTATAGCAAACATAGATTCGACCTTAGAGACGGATCTCATACATACTTTGTCGTATTATTCATTGCATATTATTGTGTATGTATGAAAGTAAATGCGGAAAATAGTATGACCATAAAAAGTTTTTCTATTCTTGTTTCTAAGCACAAGTGTGCGTGCCCGAGTTATACTTCGAGTATAGGGTCTTAAGAAACCATTGAAGAACCGAAAGATGAGATCACGGTTCAAGTGAGAGCACTCAATGGTGGTTCAAGGATGGTAATCCACACGAACCGAAGGCGAAATAAGAATTCACCTAAGTAGATTAGATCTTTTAAGGGCCATACTAGGATCTTTCTTTGCACGCATTCACTTATTTATTTACGTTTTAAGTAGATTAGATCTTTCTTTGCACGCATTCACTTATTTATTTACGTTTTATGCCATGAATGTTTATGTTAGAGTTCACATTAACGCATACTTGATAAAATATGTAATAATCCTTAAAAAGAATTTTGAGTATAAGCCTACCCAAATTAAAAAAAATATGTTGACCCCTTGTTCATCGATGGTGGGTCAGCCTCCACGGAGTGCCATTTTTTACCTCGGGACAATACGGGTAGACCTATGAAGAGGTCTACGCGTCTAAATGGTTCTTCTCAACGAGTCAGCAAAAGGGTTTAGGACTTCGAGGCAAAAGATGAGTTTGACACTCAAATGTGAAACTCATCAACCAAGAGTCATAGGAGTATGATCAGTAAAGATGTTGTTCACCCAATACGACGGAGTTAAGGGCAGTGCCCTAGTACGCTTAACTTCGAAAAAATGGGATCTTGGAATCATATTAATCAAATAGGGAATGAATTCTTGATAATATGGCAAAATTAGGATTTTGATAGGATAACAAGTTCAAGTGACATTGCGTTTCTTACATGTAGTTTAATTATGACGAACAATGAAATCTTCAACCTCCACACGGTGTTTGTAAAGTTGAATGACATCAACTTTATACAATAGGAAAGAAATCTGAGAAAGGTTCTCGGAACAAGAACAGAAGCATTAGGCACACCCATCCCGATACTTTTAGAGACCTCTTCTAAAGAAGAACGTGAGCAAGCCGACATTATCCAAAGGAAGTCAAGGCCAGTAACAGGATTTGTGTAACGTCCATGGAAAGGAAATACCAAGATGGGTTCATTGACATGGATGCATACAATATCCAACTAAGGGATGTGTTTAGCACACAATGTCGAATGGAGAGATATAGGATCTCTAGAATTGTACTAGAAAAACGACTAGAAAAGGGGAAACTAGTCTGTTCCCATGTTTAAGAGATGATTGATCATTTCAAAGACTTGAAATGGATGAGAGCTCCTATGGAAGTCGAACTGGTAGTTGACATAATCTTACTTTCACTATATGATGGTTTTAAATATGCAAGATCAAACTTTGAACAAAAGTTTGGAAATGTGTCTTTGGAATGTCTGCTCGCAATTCTTGTAGTAGCTGAATGTAAATTCAGCGTACCTGAGACTAAAGAAGAAATTCTCAGCAATCAAGAGGGTACCAATTCGGGAATGAGAGGCGTTAGGAGTGGGAAACGTTCTGGCAGAAGAAGAGGCAGGCGAGCTCCCAGACCCAGGACTATCCCTCCTAAACGCAGTTGTTTATTTTGTGGTAGCACATCTCATATATAGAAAGAGATTGCCCTCGCTACCTGGAAGAGCTAAATAATGAAGCTGAGAGTTCCGACTCAGGTAAAGATGTTAAAAGTTGATTCAATCAAATACATTCCCTTAAAGGTATACGCTACCTAATGCTCATTGTAATTTGAATGACAGGAACAAGTGGGAGTCAAGTATTTAATTAAAGAGGAGATAAACCTGTCAAAAGCGAACGAAGCAAGAGTTGCTGAGATAGCTCAAGAAGGATATAGTCTCTTATAGGCATTACTTTAATTAGATTTTAGTTTTTCTTTTAGAATATCTTCTCTGTAATAAGATTTTGATGAGATCAAAAGTCTGAGTCATAAGGTCTTCCGAAACAAAAGTGTCTAATATAAGCAATCTACCCACTACACCTAGATCTGTTATAGTAAATAAAAGAGTTCCATACGAATATGGATTTTAGAAGGAGTTCTAATATAGTCTTTTATTTATGTCTAAAATCACTTTAGACATAGTTTCTTCGTTAGAAGAAAACGGGGTTTTCCCACAGAACATCGAAACACAATTGGATTGTTGCTCTCGATGGTGTCTTCCTTGAAAGGTGGTGTTCAAGAAGACAAGTGGGAGAAATATTCGAATCAAATTCGAACCGAGCAGCAAATGGGAGTAGGTGGTAACTCGCCAGGAAACTTCTTAAGAGTTAAGAAGGTTTCACGAAATTGCTCAAAACCCCGAGTGAGTCCTCAGAATACCAACACAAAACTATAGCAAAAACCACTCTGAAATTGGTCGAAAGCCAAAAAGATTAGAACTGGAATCCACTTTAGAATAGTGAAAACTAGAACATGGACGGAAATATCTAGATTTCCCGAAATTTATGATCGAGATAAATAAATTCATAAGAAGAGTCTTGTGAACCTAAACTTTATGCTCAATCGTAAAAGTCCATAAATGATGAACGAGTAAGAGTAGGTAACTGACATTCATAAAGAAATTCAAAGAATCTATTTTCTTAAAAAGAAAGTTAGAGTCTTGTTCGACAAGAGGGTAAATGGGAGTAAAACAAATTAGTTTTACGTCTTGTATGTGAGAACATTGAGAATGTTGAAACAGTTAGGGAACTGACTCAATCAAGAGGACACCAGACGAGGGTAAATTAATTTGGGCATCAAAGTCTATAGTGATAAATCATGAAGATGATAGAACTCATTCAAAAATAATTTTGAAGATGTCTAACTAGAAATACTCTTAGAAAGAAATTCTAACCATCTCTCGTGAAACATTGCTAAGCAAGACTCAGAATTTGGAAATTCTGATGAGCAAAAGCACACATGAGAGACACACTTTTGTGTAAGGCATAAGATCGATCGTGGAGATGATTCAGGTTTACCCGTACATCTAAACATACTTGGAGAATGTGATGTCATCACCCATAAAATTCAGAGAGCGGCCTCAGATGCTGGGAGTATCTAGGAGAAAGTCTCTAAAAGCAAAGGTTGAAGTAAGTCATAAAAGTAGTCTTCCGAATATAAAGATATGAATCATTTACGAAGGACAACCAGATGAAAAGGGTTTCATGCTGGGAGTCGTTGCAAACTCTAGTAGAAAAGAAAGTAAAACTTAGGAAGCACTAGTTTCAGTTTGAGAAACTGATATTATCGTAAGAACTGATGAAGGCGTTCTTCAGCAAGATAATAATAAGCAAAGTGAAGTGAAATATGATTAAATCTACATCTAAACTGTCACCTTTGAACGAACATAGAACATGTACGAATCTTAGGCATTAGGGTCATATGAGAATACCCCAAGAGACTCGTAAAATTGGGTACGTAAAGGAGTTTACGTGGGGAACTCGCTTTTACGAAGTCTTGTTATCCGAAATAAATTAGTTTATTTCGTAATCTAAATTTTGGTTTAGAATTTAGACGACAGTCCGAAATAATGGAATGTTCCAAGTAGGTTTATTAGATAGATGATCTAATAAAAGAAACCCTGCTAAGTGAACATGGAAGCGTTCCATTATGTTATCCCTACTCCAAGTCATTAGTTGGACAATAATGACTTATGAAGACTAGCATGAGAGATTGACAAGATAGCGATGTTTCTTGGGCTATGGGAATAGGAGTATTCATGTCAACTTCGTGTGTGTATAAGTTGATACACTAGAAAACCCACCAAATGAGAGGGCTTCAAGAGTTGAAGATATGAACGTCATAACTCTCATTTAGCAAATTTAAGAGATTCCTTAAAACATGAGTAATCTGCTCATCTTAGGTAAGGAATGTCGAACTCTGGTCCCGTCAAACACCGCGCCGTCAAAGGCTGTTATAAAAACGGAAACCGGGTTAGACACGATAGACATCAAGCTGAGTGGGAGTACAAGAATGAAATATGTCTTCCTAACGAAAGTTAGGATGGAGTACCTCTAGGCCACTTGAAGAGTGACAATTGGAAAATGCATGGTCGTGCTCAAATGGATTAAGAGTTAATCATTTGTTTTGACAGTTTGTCCTCTAGATCAAGAAAGTCTGATGAGTATGACGCATCAAATGATATACGAAAAGACATGGGAATCGAGCATTGTACTTGTTCTAAGTACAAGTGGGAGGCCGAAGGATATGTCCTTGCGGCCTGAAGGAATGTCCTTCCGAATGAGTGTCCTTCGACCAAGATGGAAATGCATACGATTTGTCTTATAGGATAATGATGACCTTATATGGAAGATCATCCAGTCATGTCGAATTAGGGATCGTGATGCTTAGCTAGAAGTCGCTTTCGATCGTCGGATCACTTCGGTAATCCGCGGCTAACATAGACCGGACCCTACAATGGGTTACACCAAAGAGTGGTGATTTGAATGAAGAGAATTGACTAGTTGGGGCGAGGCAATGGATGGATTAGATCAAGTCGGAAAGGCCTTAAAAGGATAGATGGAACTGGGCTCGAAAGGGAAGCCTGTGAAAGCTCAAAAGGGGTCGACCATGTGATGGCCACCCTAGGGCATTAGGCCGACCATGTGATGGCCGACTAGGGTATGTGGGCCGGCCAGGCCAAGCCCATTAATGGGCTACTCTGGCCGGCCACCCTTTATGGGAACCCTAATTATCCTATAAAGGGTATTTCACGGTAATGTCTATTTCAGTGGTCCATATTGAATCCTAGTATGAGTGGTACTCCTATTCTAGGGTTTCTATGTAAGGACCAAGTTATAAAATAGAAGAGATAACACAAAACTCAAAAAGTCCATAAACTAAAATCCACCATTGAGAGAGGGAGAGAGGGGCTCTTTATCTGTCTATCTAGTCAAGAAGAAGGAGTTCTTCATCTTAACCTTCAAGAAGGTCCTAAATGACTTAAAGAAGGGAGTTTAAGTTAACCAACTCAGTGTCTCAAGTAGAGGAGCTACACTTGGAGCTCTTATCTTCCAAATATTGATGGGAATTCAGTTCCAGAGCAAGCGAATAAGGTATTCTTCTTTTCGTTCTTGTTCATCTTTAGTTCTTGCATATGATCCTGGAAACCTTGTGTTAAACATATAGATGTTTGAGATTCTGCTTACAACACTAGAGAGATATCATAACCCAACCAAATGCTACGATTCCACATATAACACCTCTTGTCACGCCATTATATGTCTTCCAACACATACGTCAAACTCTCCCAACTACTGCACCTCTTTTCACTTATTCTCTATTTACTTTACCTGCTATGTATCCCATGACAAATGGATCAACTCAGGTTAATTCATCTTCTGATTCACTTCCTTTTACATTTACAGGTACTCCTCTAAATTTGACAATGCCAAAGAAGTTGGCAGAAATGGAAGCATTGATTACACGGATTCTAAGAATTCCTGCTCATTTCATGAAGAGTCTCCCTCGCAGCTACGCTGACTTCCCCTTTGTCGACGCTATTGCACTGGTGGAGATGCCAAACAAATTCTCCTTCCCAAACATGAAGATGTATGATGGAGCCTTTGACCCAGATGATCACATTGCCTCCTACAAGTAGAGGATGTTCACAACAGCTATTTCGAGAGATCTACTCGAAGCATGCATGTGCAAAAGTTTTGGGTCCAGTCTGATCGGTCCTGCCTTAGAGTGGTACACAAACCTCCCAAATAATTTAATAGCATCATTTGCCCAGTTGACAGATACCTTTGTGGAGCAATTCACCAGCAGCAAAAACTGAAAAAAACTTTCTAGTGACTTGTACCGGGTTCACCAACAAAGAGGAGAACCACTACAGGACTACGTGGGGAGATTTAACAGGGAGAAGGTATCCATCCCTTACTGTAACCACGAAACTGCTGTAGACGCTTTCAAAAAGGTCTCCTACCAGATGGATACCTTTCCAAAGAACTTACAAAGTTAAATTATACCACCATGGAGGACGTGTTAGCAAGAACATGGGTAAAGATTCGTTGGGAAAAAGATGAATCCCACAGAACAGGCCATACACATATCAAGATAGAAGCAGAGACGGACGCTCTAGATACTCTGACAGGAGAAATGATCGTCGACATGCAGAACCATATCGAACGTCTAGAGGACCTCTATCCCGAGAGAATAGGAAACTACTAAACACCCCATCAAGGAGACCAAGTGATAAAATTCAAGTACCTGTTCGCTCAAAGATCTCAGAATACAATCTAAGCGTTAAACCGGTTGAAGTAGTTGCAGTGACAAAAGGGATGGGCAAAACAGTCAGATGACCCCGAAGACAAAACCCCTTGTGACAAGAGAGACAGTACCAAGTGGTGTGAATTCCACGCTGATCATTGACACACAACTGCTAACTGTATAACTCATCGGCTAGAAGTAGCAAACTATTGAAGAGAGGCCACCTTACTGACCTACTGACGGATAAAAGGAAGAATACAGTAGGCCAACGAGATGTCCATCAGAAAGAACCCGAGGAACCGATTCCAATGATGACATGTTTATATCACAGGAGGATCAGAAGTAAACGGAATCAGTCATTTAGCTGCCAAAAGAAGTGCACGTGTAGCTGCCAATCCAGATGGTCACTCTTCTAAAACATCTTCACCCGTCTTCACTGATCAAGTTTTTAGCTTCCCAGACAATGAAGCATTAGGGTTCGTCAACCCTCATCATGACACTCTCGTTATCTCACTTACTATTTTTAATGTCCTTGTCAAAAGAATACTCGTCGATAATGGTTCATCTACTAACGTGTTGCTTTTATGCATTGCGAGGGATGGGACTAGAAGAGACGAGTATATGTCGCCAACCTACGATTCTTATTGGCTTCAGTGGCGAGCAAAAGTACACGCTTGGCGAACTCTCTTTACCTATTTTTACAGGTGGAATCAACCTCGGTACAACTTTTGTGGTGCTTGATAGTCCTTCTGCCTACAACATGATTCTTGGGCGACCTTAGATCCACAACATGAGAGCAGTCCCATCAAATTACCAGGTCATAAGGTTCCCTACTCCATGGGGAGTACGTGAAGTCAGAGGTGAACATAACACGTCTCATAATTGCTACAAGAACACCTTGAATACACCTAAAGCTCCCTTGTAGCAATTATTGATAGAAAAACTACTCCATACTGATCTAGACAAGCCGACTATGGAGGAGTTGGATGAAGTTCAGATTCACCCGGAGCTACCAAATCATAAAGTACAAATTGGCTCAAGGTTAAACCCTACACTTCGACAAAAGCTAGCTGACCCGAGTTTGTCTCCTGTGAAGCAAAAAAGGAAAAAAATCACTCTAGAAAGGAACAAAGTGATCAATGAAGTCAACTACCCTGGCTGGCTTGCTAATGTAGTAGTGGTAAGGAAGAAGAATGGTAAGTGGAGAGTATGTATCGATTTCACTGACCTTAATAAGGCTTGTCCAAAAGATTCCTTTCCTTTACCACATAATGACATGTTAGTCGACGCTACCTCTGGCCATGAACTCTTGAGTTTTATGGATGCCTTCTCCAGATACAACCAAATTCTGATGCATCCTGGCGATCAAGAGAAAACGGTCTTTGTGACAGAACGAGGCATCTTCTGTTATAATGTGATGCCCTTTGGGTTAAAGAACGCGGGAGCCACCTATCAGAGACCTGTCAACAGAATGTTTGCTGAAATGCTAGGCGATACCATGGAAGTGTATATAGATGACATGTTAGCTAAGTCTTTAGCGGTTGAACAACATCTTGATCATCTTCGTCAGGCCTTCGACTTCCTCAAAAGGTACAACATGCAACTTAATTCTACTAATTGTTAATTTGGTGTTTCCTCAGGAAAATTCTTAGGTTACATGGTAACCCAAAGAAGAATTGAAGCCAACGAAGAAGAAATCCAAGAAGTCATGAACATTCAATCTCCCACCGGCATAAAGGACGTGCAGAAGTTAGCAGGGAGAGTCGCTGCACTGAGTCGCAAGGAATTGAGATAGGAGTGAGTGCAAGGAAAAAGAAAACAAACTAACCTGATATCTGATGTCTACTTTCCCGTCTTAGGTTGCTTCCTGTCACGCTGTTTCTGCTTTAACTTTTCAATGTTCTTTTTTTCAATATACGCCTACATAAATAACATTCCATATCAGTAAGTTAGTATTGTCAAAAGGAACTGGAAGTGTTATCATTTTAATGAAGTCAAATGCAAAAGCAAATATTTCCACAATCAAATGCACACGAGTTGCAAAGAAACATCTTCAGTTTGCGTGGCGGCAGGACAAAAACTGATTGGGCATGCAAAGTATGCCCACAAACTAAGGGACCTTGTGTTTGGTCGTGATCAGGATACCAGATATAAGCCACATAATCCCAACCAACCCTTAAGTAAACAACAAAGTTAACAACTCAAGGATCTCCCCTACTCCTGGCTCCTTGACAGTTACAACCCCTACAAAAACCACACATATGCATAAGAGTGAAACCTTATCGATTTTATGTTCCCTCACCCTCTGGCATGAACCACTATTATATGCCCAACAAGCATTCAATGATTTTTATTGTATATGCTTTTTAAAAAGGTACATCATCATTACTATATAACTGGCAAGAAAGACACCAAAGCCAAAATAAAAAGTTACAATGCTTGCACCATAGTTTCCCCATCTATAAAACAATATCAAGGTAAGAAAATTATGTTCTTGAATTTCTTCTATACTAATATAAATGGAACAATACATGAATCCAAAAAATTCATCATATTCGAATAAAAGAGCCTATGCAATGTAATTACCAACTTTACAATTTGAAAATAAATTCTCATCTTACTGCTTCGACAATAGGAAAAAGATGAAGGAAAAGAGTAAGGCCACTTAACCCGTTGACAGTTGCAAAAAAGAGAAAAATGAAGGAAGTTAGCCAAAGCGAAGCCCAGTGAAAGAAAATGAAGGGAAGTGATTGACTAATGTTTCATGATACTAAGAGTAAGTAATTGAATTCTTCTCTTCAATTCCAAGACCTTTAAAGGAGAGCCTAAACAATAACTTTTCAAAAAAAAATTGAGACTCAAGCAAATGTGGATTTTAGGCCCCATATTAGAGAAATAATCCCAAAATAAAAACATTAATTCTAATTTAAATCTAGAAGTAGTAAACTATGAAAGGAGAAAATAACGAAGGATGATGATGGGTATCATTAGAACAAAAATTCAGATGTGTGCTAAAATGATCGACTTGTGAACTAAAAAAACTTATGAAAAGAAAACAATTAACGAACTATTTAAAACTTATATAGATTACTCAATCATTTACTCTAACATGCGCATCAAAACGAAAATTAGTAGAAAGGATATTGATCCCAAACCTAAACACTTTTTGAATAGAGATATGTAGTGAAACAATTGTTCCAATTACCATCATCAACCTCACATCTTCTATCCTAAAGCTTTTGTCCATTACAAAAGCAGAAACATTTAAGGCATTAATAAGTAACATAAATAGTTGGTTGATACTACATCTATATTATTAGCTGAAGCGAGATTTGCATGCTTCGGTCGTAGTTGGCCGAATAGTATTAGCTCATATGTAAATCATGAGTAACATCAAGTATCTGTCTGGAACCACTAACAAAGATAAATTATTGTTGCACTAAATATTAGTTCGTTACATCGGAGACGTATTTTTCTCATACTGAGTTATACTATTGATCTCATGGTTCAACTACTGTACTACTACTACTGCTCTTTTTCTGTGTTGGGTCTAAACTAAGAGGTTTTTTTACATCATTTCGGTACATAGGAGACGTATTTTTCTCGCAATGAGTAGTACTGTTTATCACACCGTCCAACTACTCTACTACTACTCCTTTTTTGTGTTGGGTCTAAAGTAAGAGGTCTGCTACATTATTTCGGCATGTCGAAGACGTATTGTTGTCAATAATGAGTACTATTGATCATACTGTCCAACTACTTTGCTAATACTACTCTTATTTCAACCTATTTAGGTCTATAACCTGATTTTAGTTCAATGCACTAAATCGAGTTGCTTCCTACCATCAAAACAAATTATAGATATCTCAATGTTTTGTGTTGGGTCTAAACTAAGAGGTCTGATACATTATTTCGGTACGCCGAAGACATATGTTTGTCAATAATAAGTACTATTGATCACACGGTCCAACTACTCTACTAATACTACTCTTATTTCATCCTATTTAGGTCTATAACCTGCTTTTTAGTTCAATGCACTACAGATCGAGTTGCTTCCTACCATTAAATAAATTATAGATATCTCAATGTTTCTTACAACACAAAGTAGTAGGACTGCAGTTCAGACTTCTAAATTGATAACAACTCACACCCAAAAGAAGGAAAATCTGAAACTGATTCATTTAACACTTTCTAAGCATGATGAAACCACTTCAATTTCACACTTGACATTTAATCAAACACTTTCTAAGCAAGAGAAAACCAGAAAAAATACTTCTAAGCAACGATTAAAGTTCTTAAACAATTTAACAATGAAATTGGGGAAAATGATGAAGGCATGTCTAGGGGAAATTATGGAATCGAAATGATTAGCGGAAAACATTACCTTGAAGGCATGTCTAGCGGAAATTGATTAGTTAAACGATTCACTTCCATTCCCTTTTTATCCTCATCGCCATCAATGACAACTATATACAACAATTTTGGCATTTCCGCCATATCTGATTTAAACTACAAAATTTAAGCAGTTAATGGAGATCGAAGACTCAAAAATTCTAAATTGATCGGATTTTTATGTTGGAAAGGAAGGAAACTATGCGGAGAAATAACAAGGGAATGGAAGTGAAAAAGGTTAAATCAGATATGGCGGAAATGCCAAAATTGAGATATGATATGAGATGACGAAGTTAAGGAAAAAAGGTTACAATCACTGAAGACTTGTAGAGTTTGCGAAAAAAAAGTGAGATATGATATGAGATGACGAAGTTAAAATAAATCCAGTTCCAGAGCAAGCGAAGTTAAAATAAAAAAAGTGAGATATGATATGAGATGACGAAGTTAAAATAATTTTATCGGTTTCCTTAACTTCGTCATCTCATATCATATCTCACTTTTTTTTCGCAAAACTCCAACTTTCGAACATTAAGTTTGTCCATTTATGACACAAATATTTTATTGTGGGAGAAACTTTGTAATACCATTCTAAAATCTGTTTTCGTAAACCAATACCTCAAAAGTAATAAAATGAGGTAAGACCCATTTTGAACATAAAATAAATTTCTAATATAATTTGAAACATTATTCATAAGAACATGAAAAATCGAATTAAGAAACAAACCTATTACCTATCCATCATTTAATAACATGGGACCAGATTCACCTCCAACCAACAACCATACATTTTGTATCATAAGAACAATCTAAATTTCATGAAAACAATCTAAATTTCAGTATTCATAGGTTTGAATCAAAACAAAATAAATCAACAAAAAATATATCAAAAATACATCATAATATGTTTAATATGGTACCTTTCAACATAATATGATTAGTAGCGAAACGTAGTACCATTAGAACAATTTAATAAGAAAAACCAACTAATTTACACTGACATAATTCTTAGCGCCCTAATTGAAACATGTTAATGAGAAGATAAATCCTCAATTTTGTCAAAAACAAAAAATTTGGACCACAAATAAAATCTAAGTTGAAACCATATATGATGAGAGAAGTTTTTTTCCATTGAGTTTAAAATTTCCAGCAAAGATAAACTACACAGATCTAAAATCATTAAACAAAGGCGAAGAAAAAAAACCTAAGAGAAAATATGGTACCTTTCAACATGTTAATGAGAAGATAAACCTCCAATTCTGTCAAGGAAGAAAAAAAATAGATAAGAGAGAAAACCTAAATCGGACCCCTAATTAATCAAAACCGAATAAATCCAAACTATGATGAGAGGAAGTTTGAAGTTTTCTTCCATGTAAAGGTTAAACAGGAAAATACATAAAAATCATAAAACAAAAGCAAAACAATAAAATTATGACAAAAAAATGGTACCTTTGAACATGTTATTGACAAGATAAACCTTCAATTCTGTCAAAAAAAAAAGAATTAGGTCAGGAAGAAAATCAAAATGGAAATCTAATCATTCGAAACCATAATGAAAAAAAAATAGAAGTCTTCCAATCGTTTGAAAGAAGGACAGATAACCCGGTGTAATGTTCATTAATTTGGTAACGGATGAGAAGAGAAAGAGTTTTTCCTTAGAGAAAGAATTGAATGAGGGGGGGGAGTTCTATGATGCACCACTTTAGTACTATAGACGCCCCAACCCGCATAACTTAAAACCAATTTTGCCTGCCTAGGGGTGCCAACAACACTTATGTATGGCGCTTATAGAACTTTTCGCAAGGAAAATAAATGAGTTTAGAGATGATGAAGGCCTTTAATCTTATCCGTTGGATGTCCCCGGTCACCATTCAACCTGTTTTAAAAGCTTATCATAATGAAAAGGATCTAAAGGTTGACATAAGTGTTGATCTGAACGGGCAGCTAGATTTATTGGTTTGTCTCTGAGTTTGTCCTAGTCACCATCCTATTTTATATAATATATATATACTAGGTGTAGCCCGTGCCCTAAGGGCATGGGACAAATATGTGGCGAATATGTATTTTATTTATTGTTTAACCTGTATTAGTCCTCAGTGTTGAGGCATGTATTATAAACGATGTCATGTATTATAAACAACGTCGTTATTGATATCGATAATGATTCTTGTAGTTCTTTCACTAATATGCAGATTAACATTGGGTTGGAAATAATGCTTCCATCGATGTTAGCAAAAAGTCTCGAGAGTATTCATGTCTTCCATGTACAAACGCAACCATGAACGTATTTAGAGTATTCAAAATAAATAAAAAATGTGACGAAGGAGTGTTAAAAAAGTTAAAAACAATAAATTGTTGTGAGTTGGTTTGAAATTTCAAGCCATAAACTCTGTTCTTTAAATATCATTCCCAAGTGAGTTTTCTACATATTACATTCTTGAAGCTGCTCTACATAAAAATCCTAAATATACAAGAACTTGGACTTTCACGTCTTGTATAAAGAATAATTTACTAGCAAAAGCTGCCAAAATTTGAATAACTAAAATCAACAAAAAAATTAACTTCCTATTGCTTGAAGTTAGTTTAGTGTCAATGGTAACTTGGTTTGTACACACCTCTCCTCCTATAGTATCTAGCACAATAGCTTTTCTTCGGCCGCTTCTCGCCATTAACACCCTTCATCAAACACTTCTTAGCTTGACGAGGTTTGGAACTTTCCGCCAAACACTCGTGTGTTTCATTTTCGTTTTGGTTCTGTGCAGACTCAGCGGAACCTTCCAACAAGTATTTGTTAGATTTTTCATGTGTTTTCTCCTGCGAGCATTGGATGAGAATTACCAGTAAGTATGTTGAACAAAAACAATGAATTCAATAACCACCGATAAGTTTCATGCTTCAGGAACCATTACAGGTTTTGTTATTACTTCACATTTTTGTTTTGAGCGGACTTGTATGTGTATTGAAATTGTAATGATAATTTCACACACTTATTTTCCAATAGTATCTCATATCTTATTATGAAAAATGATCATTGCGCACTTATTTTAACTGTACCAGTCCTATAAAAGGTTTTCCCTTTTGTTCGTCCTTCACTTTATTTATGTTGGAGAGGTTTCGCCAAGTTTATGCGTGTTCGCATATGTGCCTCTCTGCTAGTTATATATGATAAGGTCATCTCGGAGAAACCAAGGTAAGTTATAGATAGCTAAAACTTTGTTCAACAAATGCACTGTAAATATGTGTTCCTTAACATTGAGCTTGACAAGACATTTATCTGGTTTGAGGATTTACCTTCAATGGTGATAGACACGAACTGGTGAAAATTTAAGAACTGAGCATGGGATATCGACGATTGGAAGGAAAAAGTATTGCATTGAAAAGCATCTTTACCATAGTCGCCCTACAGAGATGTTGTTTAGCTGAAGGCATCGCCAATACTCAAGCACTAACCTCCACTATAAGTGAGACAAAATTGTCTATTTTTAGAATGTTATAAGGTGTGTACTTCAGATCTGGATAAGTCAACCCCGAAGAAAATGTAAACACTTAGTCCCAACGTACACTAATTGACCAAAACCTGCATATAAAAAGATCAAGCTTGCATATTGTCAATGATGGTTTCTTCAAGAGGAGGCGGTGGAGCAGTAAAACCAAGCTGATATTGGCCGACACGGATGTACAAAAAAATTCTCCATCAGGTTCAAACTCATAAATATTATGAAGAATAAATAACTGAACCTGCATATAAATGACTGTGTACCAACAATAGTAGAAGGTCGAAGATAAGGGAGAAGGAACTAAAAACAGACACAACACCTATGCTCCGCCAATATAAAACAAGATTATCTTTCCCTGTTGATGCATGTTCAAATCAGAAATAATTTATCAAAATTGAACATAAAAAACCCACCATGACTAATAACTTATTAAAACCATAACTAATTTGTCAAATTATGAACAACCCAGCATAACAAAGTTAACCAAAAATTAAAATCTATCCTCGCACTTTGATCCCAAAATCTATGTTCCGAAGATGATTAGGATCAAGGATTCCCCTCTTATCGTCTTCAAAAACATTCTTGATCATCTTCACTGATAGTACTTTCATTCTCTTACCTTCAACCGTCTTCTTCTTTTCCACATTTTAGTTGAGGCATTTTATCAAACGCCTTGATAGCAGTTTCTGATTTACGAGTTCTAATCCTCAAAACAGCTATTGAAGCCTTGATCCCTCATTGAATGGGTAAATCATGTTTCTCACAGGGTGTAAATAAGAATCTATAGACCTGTAAAGGGATAACAAATCATATAGTATGTGATATCAATTTCTCCAAATCAAGCAAAATAAGGAAGTTTCAAGTTTGTATATTAGAATAATAACATATAGCTCCAAGCTAAGAAAAATTTATAAAGGGGGCTCTGCAAAAGAAATCCTAATCAAGAAATTAATCATAAAATATCTAAGTGGACTATAAAGGGATAAAATCATAAACTCGCAGAGGAAATCAACCCAAAAGATGCTTTAAAACTGCTTAAATGTTTTGAAAATGGTGCATAAACAATATTATTTCAAATTAGCCAAAATAAATAACTAACCTAGATGGAGATTCGACAATGAAACAAATTAGCTAAAAACTCTATGTGACATTTGTCCATTATCTAAACAAACTAGATTACAATTTCCTAGTAGCACTTCGTCTTCTTAGAAACCTTTTCATATTCTTCATGCGGATTTATAGGGCCCATTTTCCATCCCTTCTTTTTCGGGATGTCGTTATTTTTTTACTCTTGTTGATAATTTCTCTAAATGTACATGGATTTTTCTCCTTCCATCAAATTCATCCACTAAGACATATCTCTCTAATTTTTACAATTATGTACAAACTCAATTTCGTACAAATATATTACAACTTAACCCCGACAAAGGAGATATTCTCTTTCCGAAAATTCAAACATTCCGTTCAAACAATGGTACAGAATTCATGAACTCGGATACCCCAATCTTGGTTAAATGACAATGGGATTATTCGTCAACGTTCATGCACGTATACACCTCAACAAAATGGTGTGGTTGAAAGGAAACATCGTCACATTTTGGAGGTTGCCCGATCTATTCGACTCCAAGATAACTTACCACTCAATTTTTGGGGATACTTTGTCTTAACCGCCGTCTATATTATTAACAAATTACTAATGCCTTTACTCAATGGGCATTCTCCCCATGAAAAGCTACTTGGTTCACCCCCTACCTTCTGAAGGGAATGTCCTTCGGCTAAAGTGGAATGCAAACAATTTGTCGGATAAGACAATTGGTGAAAAAAATCATCAAAGTCCGGACGATTTAGGGATCGTAATGTTTAGCTAGAAACCAACTATGATCGTCAAATCACGGGGTGATTCGCGGCTAACTTAATCTGGTTCCTACATTTAGTTACACCAAAGAGTGTCAATTTGATTGGAAGATATGACTAGAGGGATGAGACATATAAGTACGAACTAGATATAGAAATATGTCCAAAAGGTCAGGCGAAAGCTAAGGCAAAGATAGTATGAAGGCCATGACCGACAACACTAATAGGGTCGGTCAGACCTAGCCCTTTAGGGCATAGGATGGTCGGCCATAATAGAAGTTCCTATTTTGGGTGAAACTTCTAAAAATCTATTTCTGAGGCAATTAGGAAACCTAATTAGAGTTGGACTCTGACTTTAGGAATTATATATAAGGGTCCTGATAGGCCTAAAATTAGGTCTATTCCCGCAAGTATACGGGGTCAAGTTATAGTATTTATAATAAGATCGTGTATCGTCCCAAGAAATAGGTAGGTAACTTCGGATATTAACGGCGAGTTTAACCCAATAATCAAGATGTCAATATCTAACTTAGACTAAAATACACACACTCCCCTCATAAAATTGATGATTGATATATAAGCAATAAGAAAACAAATGAAACTATCTAAACTATCTAAGAGAGGGGAGAAGATATCTAAGGTTATAAAATCCACCACATAATTTCACTTTATAAAACAAGCACTTAATTATTTAAATCTCTTTTGTATTTACTCAGGATCCAATATAATGAACTATTTGGATTCCGGATGATGTTCTAGATAAAACAATTTTATAATCACTAATTCTAATTGTCTTCCTTATAAAGATTCGGATCACTTAACTATTATTCATCATCTAAAAAGCATACTCCATCTAACAACTTAACGAAAGTATGAAATATCTAATTATGAGGCATGAGTAATGGAAAGAAAATCCAATCCATATAGATAAACAATCAATAGACATTAAAGCACATCAAAGGATTTAATTAATCAAGAACAAGTATTATAAAGATCCAAAATGGGTTTCATTCACAACCTTAGATTGCTAAATTAACTATACATGGAATCTAGAATAACATTCATTGACATTGTAAAATAAATGAAAATACTAAGAAATTAATGAAAAGAAATCACTAAGAATGTTCCAACTCCATATCCCCATGTATCTCCATTTTATCCAAGATTTGCTCCATTTTTGCTCAAGAATTTTACTCCAAGAAATCCAAATAATAGCTATTTTATTGCCACCCAAATAAGAAAAAAGA
>BEHA01000040.1:983972-1005456 GCA_002897215.1 Eschscholzia californica subsp. californica
CTTGAGTCTATACCAAAAAACCAAATAGATCTAAATTTTAATAGATTTTTTTTCTCGAAAGAAATTTTAATAGCTTGGTAATATAATCATTTTTTAATGAGGTTCAAATGAAGTAACTGGAATTCTGAATTTGTAATGGATAATGCTACTCAGACTCCCAAAGTACAGAAGAATTTAAAATTCAAAAAAAAAATGTAAATCACTTTTACTTTGGGTGAAATGACATAAAATGCCGACTTTCTTGACTTCTTGTGTACTTTGAGAGTCTGAGTAGCATTATCCATTTGTAATAGGTTCCAATTATGAGGAGATAATAAAGATTTAGTAAGCAGGTATGGATGTTCAGATGTCCAATGACGGGTTTAGCTCTTGTTTTTTCGTTACAAATAGATTAAAATTGATTCATATTCGATATTTATCACATTACAAAATTATTGGGGTTAAAGTCCAAAAAGAGTTAGCGCTACATCCATAAACGGATAAAGACTATAACTCTCAAATAAAATTTGAAATACGAATCAGGTCTAAGAGCAAGACTAATGTAGGGGTTCAGGCTGGGAGTCCCGATTTTTTTTCAACTCCAGACTTCCAAATCCAAATGACGTATGTGTGAGGTTTTGGTTTCAATTTTTAACTATAAATTATGAGTATTAAAATAATTTTGAATTTAACAGTATTCTAGAGAGAGAGAATGTTAAGAAGATAAACAAAAAAATTGATAAAAAATTAAAAAAAACAAAGAATTTAACACAATAAATAGATTTAAACAAAAACATGGGAGATAATTTAGAAACCCAAAATTTGGGGGAAAGGAAAATTTGGTTAAAACTCCCTATAATATTTGGGATTTAGTTTAAAAAGAGCAGTCAACTGTTTTTAGTCCTCAGCTCCCTAAGTACTTTTTTAATCGCGACAGCTTTGCAACACCTTGCGACATCCTGAGAGCGCCTTGCAACAACTTTGTAATCGTTTTACAATAGTTTTGGAGTGCCTTGCAACACCTTGTAACAACTTTGCAACACCTTACAACATCTTGTAACACTTTTATAAAAGAAATTGGGTTTTCAACCAAACAAAATACAAATATTTGGGTTTTTAACAAAAGAATATACAAATTTGGGTTTTTAACAAAAAAAATATAACTTGTCTTTTTATCAAAAAGAATATTTAAAATTGGGTCTTGGGCCCAATTTCCTCCTGTAATGAAAACCACTAGGGTCGCCCAGTGCTTCCGGAGTCACCCCGTAGAACTATTTTAGGCGCTCTCTCCAAACATGTGACCCGACTTTCCATACTTGATATTGCTATATTTTGGATACCCTAATTTTTTGGTATTATTTTTTTTTGTTTCATTTTCTTAAATTAGTTATTGTTTTATTGAGAGATTTTAGTTTCTTTTTTTAACCCTTGAAATATCTTTTGTTTCATTTTTTTTTTAAATTAGTTATTTTTTTTAAGGACACGGTTAATTTTTTTCTTAAATAGGTCATTTTATTTCTATGTAGGGATATATTTTAAATTTTGAGAAGGGCTTCTAGACAATATCTAGTGCTTTTAGAGTCGCCACATAATATTGCTATATTCTGGATACCCTAATTTTTTGGTATTATTTTCTTTTGTTTTCCTTTTCTTAAATTAGTTATTATTTTATTGAGAGAGATTTTAATATTTTTTTAACTATTGAAATATCTTTTGTTTCCTTTTTTTTTAATTAGTTATTTTATTTTTTCTAATGACACAGTTATTTTTTTCTTCAAATAGGTAATTTTGTTTCTAAGAAGGACTATATTTTAAATTTTAAGAAGGGCTTCTAGACAATATCTCTTATTGGAAAAGGATGTCTATCTCAGTCATCGTCTTCCCTTCTGTTTTATTATATAAATGTCCAATTTGGAATAATATTTGAAAAAAACGTAAAAGTACAACTTTATCCCGAATCAACGTGAAAAATATTTTTGAAAATTTCAGAGGAAATCTTAATTTGCTCTCAACAACTTTGTAAATTTCTAAACAAATTCGTTTTTGCTCAAAAACTGTTCTGGAAAAATGTTTTCCATTTTGTCTTTTGCATTTGACTACTTAGATTGATATTAACGTTTTGGCGAAAGCATTTTTCGATTTATTATGTGAAGAAAGAAATGGTTCTTGTACTTTTTGTTTTGCTTTCAACAAAAAGATTTAGACTAATGCATTTTTCAATTTGTCTTTGTAAAAAGACAAATATTTTACATATTACCCTTTGTATTTGACATACCCATTAGCAGAAAAATAATATTTTGGCTAATTCATTATATATGTTGTTAACAACATGATATGTTCTTAACAATTAATTTATCAATATAAAAGGGTGAAAAGGAAATCGTGGGGAAAAAATGAGTTTGTCTTGTTAACAAAATAATTATGTATGTTGTTAAAAGTTTAAAGAGTGTTTTAAAAAAATGAGTTTCTCTATTTAGGCCCAAATTTTGGGTTTCCATGCATTTTCCAAACCCAACTATATTAAAAAAAACAAATGAGGTGGATCCCTGTGATCATTGGGAAACACCAACGGTCTTATTTTGGGGTTGGGAGTCCGGAAAGGTGAGGCTCCACGCTCCCAGTCCCTGGGTTCCCTGGTTGGACCTTCGAGGGTCGGGCCTCCCAAATTTGAATTTGGGAACCCCAACCCCATCACTATCACCATCACCATCAACTTGGAGCTGCACTAAAATTACACTTTGTGGTGATTCCGAAGTCTAAAACCATTTTCTTTCTTCTCATATTGCCCCTCTATAATTACACTCTTACTTCGAAACTTAAAGTTTGAGTTGGATTAATAAACCCCAAACCATTTTGTTTTACCCAAAACTCCTTTATTTCTTTCTCCACACTGAACTCAAACATTTTTGTCTTTAATCTTAAAATTTGTGCATGTGGAAAACTCGTGTGTGTGTTTTTTGTGGGTGTGCGAAAAATGTGTGTGATCTTCTGTATCTCTGAAACACGTATTTGAACTATTTTCGAATTATTATTATTATTTTTTTCAAATTTTCAGATTTTCGAATTTTTTTTAAAACTAATCAATTTCTTTTAAAAAATTAAAGTAATTATAGTTAAAAATATATATTTAAATCCAACGACCAAGACACATGACCTTTGGGGGATTCCAACGCTCATGTGTGGCACCATCAGTCGACTCAAACCTTTAGGTCGACTGCAGTGCTCTTGCGGCTGGGCCTGGGCCTCCTCTCAACCTCAAGAGGCTCCCTTTGGAGCAGTCGGCTAAGGCCAAAAATTTGAATTCTCGGCCTCAGCCGACTGAGGTTGGACATGCTCTTACAATTGGTCAAGTATGTTAACCACCGAACATGCATCTTAATGTATTTCTCCAAAGACATGTCAATGATTTAGAAATCTAACTTTTATTAACCCTAAGAATAATAGATTTCTTAACAATGATTTAAATTGCAGATTTCCCCGATGTAAATTTGTCACCCTTATGATTTCATGGTAAATGTAGTACAATTTTATTTCATAAAAGACCCATAATTTTTGGTAAGGCGTAAAAGAACCAATGAAGCAAGAACAAATAAACTCTACAATAAAATTAAAAAAATTGAAATGCATGGAATTGATCTTCATGTCTCTCTCTACAGAATTTATTACGACATTTTATTAGTATGGATATATCTTAGTAAATCTTAGAAAATGTAATGTATATGATTGACAAGTAATTATATTTTCTTACAATTTATAAAAAAAGGAAAACAATCTTGGGAGAATTGTGCTATCTGATGTTAATATTTTGAAAGAAACTTTATCCCTGGTTGTAGCCAGGGATAGCCCACAAGTAGCTCCCCCTATGGTTACTACCCTGCCCTACTGTACAAAGATAGGTGTACGATATATTCAACTACATAAAAAAAACATTATCACTAATCATATAAATCATACTGTTACCCACTATTTCAACTCGAATGACATCAGATTTTGGTGTTTTCTACTTCAATTGATTTGCTGCTTCGTCCAGTCGGAAGCATTGGCATGTCATGCCTTCAAATGACTTAAATCTCTATCTACTTGTGATTTCTTGGTTACTTATACTTCAAACTCATTGTATTGTTCTTACTACATATTTTCGGTAAGATCCTTAGATCTCCCCATCCTCATCCTCTTAAGTATATATCTATTTGATAAGGTCCAACTTCTCAATTAGTTTTCTTTGTTTTCTTCACTGGAGCCTTAGTCCTATTGCCCACAAATGGATCAACCATATTTTCTTTATCTGTTTGACTTTCACTTCAATGACTTGTTGGTTGCCGAGTTGATCACCACCTATTGGTAAAAGACATGTGACACGTGTGTACTTTCTAGTTCAGTTGATGGCTACTCTATTTAGTGGGCCTTGTGGTAGTTAGGTGACCCAAAACCATTTTTTATAGTTGGAGTACTTGCTTTTACCACTATTTGGGTCAGTCGTTCGATCCAGGAATAATAAATAGGGTCTGGGTTCTCTATATGTTTGGGAAGCTTTTTGATCTGGGTAAATGGTTATGGTTTAGTTCTGAAACTCATTTTGGGCTATCATCTTTCTCTGACGCTACAATATATATAGGTTTAACTCCGTGCTTGTTATGGTTCTGGGCTCCTATCTTGGTTAGCACTGCAACAGTGGTCTTAATTGTGACCATATTTTTCACCAGTTATGGTTCTCTACTTCACCTTTCACCCTTTGCAGCTTGTCTGCATGGTTTTGCTGGCTTCGTGGTGGGACATGATTTCTCTATCGAGAGAATACTAGGGAGTAATTCTAGAATCTTTTGATTCCGTCTTTAAGAAATTGCATGGCTCTTTTGAAGCTATTAATTTCTTTTTCCGTTTGGTTCTTCGAGTGTGTTTTGAACTAAATCTAGTACTGAAGAGGTGGTCATGGTTCGAAGGAGTTCCAGTCTGGCCTTTTTGTTGGAAGATAGTTGAGTGCCGTTGGTTATGGTCCTGTATGATCGTCTTTGGAGTACTTCTCTTTTCCACTTACTATTGCGGAGAAGGTTGTCAACTGTCGAAGATACAAAATTGAAAAAATCATTTCAATGATGAATGTTATATTTATTTTTTCTTGTCTGTATCCCTCCTTTCAGTGTTATATCGTTCATGTTTAATAAATAAGACAATGATTACCACTAAAAAAAGGTACAAGTAAGTAGAAAATAAAGGAAAATGATGGGTGGGTGGAAATATAATTTATGGTATGTGATGGGGGGTGTGCACAGACGTGCTACCTACTTCCTATTTTGTCCTTTGCTCCAAAATCAACTAACAAGAATGTATTCACTCTCAACAAACCACACATTGAACAAAATCCCTAGAATTAAGGGTTTCAAACTAACTAGTAAAACATGCATTCATGTTCCATAAATTAGGAATTATACTATTTTCTAGTTTCAACTAATAATTGTTCAAATTTAGGTTAAGTCAAAATAACCAAGAAAAAACCCTTGAATTGAGGACCATAACTATCATCATCCCTTAACTTGAAAATTTATTTTGTTATTTCTGTTTTTCTCTCTCTACTTTTTCTTTTTTGTTCTTTTTGGTCTCTAAAAGATGATGAGAAAATCAATCCCACAACTTTTTTAGAGAGAGAAAAACAGTTGAATGAACAGAGGAAACAGAAATGGTGGTTTGATTTATTTTTTGAGACCTCTCTGTCTTTCTCTCTCTCTAGAATACTGATCTCTTACCCTGAATCCAAAATTGGAGAGATGGGTATTAATGATTTGAAGATTTTAGTAGTTCGTTTATGGAAATATACAATCTTTTCAATTATTACTTGCTATAGATCAGTTCTTGATCATCCTTTAGCTTCTTTAATGGCGGTTTTATTTTATTTATTTTATACATTTCTTCCTTCTGTATTTGGGTTCTTGATATCTTCTTCACCAATAGTTGTTTGTACAATTGTTCTTCTTGGTGCATTTTTGAATTTTGGGTATCCTCAAAATCCTGAATTTGATCAGAAAACTACAATATCTTCATCAAAAGATGATCAAATTGTTTTGAAAGATGAGAGAGAAACCCATGAGAATGAGAAAGAAAGTAATGATATTAAGGAGAAGGAAGCTGGTTTGTTCCCAACCCATAAAGATGGATTGATGGATAGAACAATTGTGATTGAAGAAAAACCTAGACAAATTCATCCCCCAAAACCACCAATCAAAGTAGATAATAAGAAGTTGCAGAGTTTGGGGTTCATCAAGGAGAGATTACCGAATTCGGATATAGGAAATCAATCTAACAAGGTTTTGAAGAAGATGAAGAAGATGAAAGGTTTCAAGTTGGGTATTGATAAGCCTGTTTGTGGGATGCCTAATAATCATTTGAGAGAATGGTTGAGAGACCCATCTACTCATCATCATAGAAATGAAGAAAATGGGGAGTCTTCAGATTTTGGTTCGGATCGAGCTCAATGTTCGTCTCCTTTAGAATCGATCACGGACATTATTCCAGTATTTGATGAACTCCACCCACTCTTGGACTTTAAGCAACCTCTGGGTAATTTATCATCGATCGAAGAATCTGATCCTCCTTCTGAATGGTCTGGTCAATCTAATGATGGTAGTGTAGTATCAGAGTTAGAAGAATCAGAGGAGGAAGAAGGGACTGAAAACCAAGGAGTTGAAGATGAGGTTATGGAGAGTGAAGATGACAGAGTTAAGGATGTAGTTACTTGGACGGAAGACGATGAGAAGAATCTCAAGGATCTTCGGAGTTCTGAGCTCGAAAGAAATCAGAAATTGGAGAATTTAATCGCGAGGAGAAAATCGAGGAAGACATTGAGTATGGATATGGAGATAAATTTGATAGACTTGGAAAGTAATGAACCTCAAATTGCACCGATAATGGCCACGAGAAATGACAACCCTTTTGATGCTCATTTTTATTCGAACGAGACTGGTGAAGTTCAACTTGTTCCTGCATCCGCTCCTTCGGTTTTGTTACCAAGAAGAAACCCTTTTGATCTTCCTTTTGAACATTTCGATGAAAGATCGAATTTAAATGGAGAACAAGATGTTACACCAATTCATCTTGACAAAGATATGTCTTTTTGCAGGCATCAAAGTTTTAGTTTGGGCTCACATCTTGGGAAAGATAGACGCGATTTTGATCTTATTTCGTTTCTTGAATTTGAAAGAATGGAGTCAGAAACAGCACGAAATCCTTCATTACAAAGACAGTTTAGTGAGATGAGTGAATCTAAGTTGAGTTGTGTTCTTGAAACGGAAACAGTTTATACAATTTCGGATGAGGAAGATGAAGAAAAGCTTGGTGAAGATGATTTATCACCAAAAAGCAAGTTAGTTTCTCGAATTGGACATTCACCAGATCGTGCCGAACAAGTAAGCCAAACCTCTGAAGAAGTAGACTCAGTTGAGATTGATCAAGAAGACTTAAAAGATTATCATTCTAGCGAGGTTGATATGCAAAAAACGGACGGGGAAATTACACATCCATCTGCTTCCTCACCATCATCGTCAGAAGTAACCGCAAAACTCCTCCACGAAGTCGACAATGAAGTAGAGTTGCAAAATCAAGAACAAAAAATGATTGCGGAAACTAGTAATCTTGTGAAACCGTCCCTCTCACAAATGGAAACAGAATCTAAGAGCATGGATCCGCCTGATGATAAACATATTGAAGAACCCGTTTATGATTCAAGCCCGTCAGCTATGGAGTCAATGACGATAGAAGCTCTACTTTCTGGAGAAGCAAACGAAACTCTCACCTCTAATCCCTCAAAACCTTCTGACTCAAACGTAGAAACTTCAGAAGGTGGTTCAAATCCTGTAAAAGTTGAAGAAGTTAGTCTAGTAGAAGAAGAGAAATCAATATCGTGTGACAGCGACAGGAGCATTAAAAATGAGACGGCTACCCATGACAATGTAGTAATGCAGGAAGAGACGTCATCAGGCTCGTCGACAGTAGAAGTGGAAGGGTCAAGATCAAGGGAATTAACCAACAACAGTGAGCAAAGTATTACAGAAGATAATGATACTTCTGATGGTGGGCCTGTTACAGCATCTCCAGCACTGAAGTTAGCGGACCAAGAATCCCGCATTGATTTAGAGGCTAAATCGAGTCAGAGTGATTCAACACGAGGATCTCAGGAACTGCAATCAGAGTCTGCTAAAGTTCCTGTTGACCCAAATCCAAATTCACCACCAGTGGAAAAATCCGTTGAAGATGGTCTAGTTAAAGAAGCCTCATCACCAAGTAGGGATCCAGAAATCCATGTTGGGGACGAGAAACCAGACTTGCAGGTGGAACAACACAAGACTTCCAGTTCGGCAGTGGCATCAAAAGACGAGAAAGTTACAGATCAACAACTATCTTCTAATGGTGGTCATGAAGAACCCAAGGTAAGTTACTAACTGTATGATCCTTGATATAAAACTATCACATTCACAACAAAATTCTTAGATGCGAAACTTATGTATGAACCTTAATCTTGCACGGATGATATTTTCTTGAAAGTATGTAAGAAATGATCAAAACTTGGTCCATTAGTAACTTGATAGTGCTGCGAGTTTCTTCTTCGTTATGACTTAGAGTGATGATGCCTGATGGTATAAGCAATAAATATAGCAGTTCGATTATCATGGTAACTGCATTTTAGGAATCATATATTCGTATTCAAGTATGATAGTTAACATTATTTTACAAATCTTTGTAGGATGCTTCAATTCAAGAAAACCACATTGAGGAGAAGAAGACATCGACAATGTGAGAGCGGGAAATAGACAAAATTTGTAATATCGGCAATCAAGAGAGAGTTTTTGAAATGACAGAGGCAGCTATAATGGATCCATGATGGTGTAGCAAGGCGGATCTTTGATGAGCTCAAGGTACTTACTAAACATCTAAGAGGTGTTTACTCGTGGAATTCAAACAACTTTTTGGGAGTAGAGTTGAGTGTTAGATTGATCATTAGCTTTCGAGAAGTCCAAAAACGAAAAAGAAATCGTATAAAGTTTGTTGTTGATTAACTTGGATCTCTCTGGAGCAAGACGTCTGCACCATTATCTGTAACCCAAGATATATATAGAATCAATATTTTTCCTTATCAATGACTTAAACTATTTTTGTAAAAGCGAATTGAGGATATATGAAATATAGTTGATCTCAAAGGTAAAACCATCACCAAGAACACAATGTTAAGTGCATAATCAGTTTTCAAATTCATTTTAGAAAGCAATTGAGTACGAAAAAGATCATCTTCTTATTGCTCTACCGGATAATTTAAAAACAAAAAAACGTAGAACAAATTACATCATACTATAAAAGATCAATGACGTATTTATCGTTACTTTGACTCATATGCTTTGATTGTTACAACAAAAAACATATATTTCAATTGTAATTTTAATGAATCTAGTCTTTTGAGTGTTGAAACTCGTAGATTATAGATAACATAATCGGTAAAATTCTCATTGTGGGTAGTTTGGCAGTTATTTACTTGTAAACTTACATAAAATGTACATTGTCATAATTTTTATATAATAATCCTCAAGTACTTTTTTTGTGTGGTTGGAACTAGTCTTAACTACAATAGTAGTAGGGATGCTATCTCTTTGTTTATATCTCGAACATAGAATGGGCTTCAGGTCTGAATTATGATTTCTTAATAGTTACCTATTTGGCTCTTTTGCGGAGAAAGAAGTTTCATTTAGGGCGTGAATTATCCCACAAAGGCACAAACGCCACAACTTTTTTCCCCTTTACTGCTAACCATTAGAATTTGAGTCATAGCCTGTTTGAGTCTCCCGCTCTAATACCATGTTAACAAGTACTTGCTCTGAAAAGATCGAATCTTTCCAAAGCCATCTTTTGGTATCTTTTCGAAGTTTATCAAGAATATATATGGCATTGATATCTTTTCAAAACTTTCGAAGAAATACCAAAAGACGACTTTTGATGCACCATAAACATCATTTTGAAACTTCACTTGAGCAACAACAATGTGACCAACCATAGTGAGACTACTCTGAGGGCATTTGCATCCAAACTGCGTGTGCTAGAAGTTCAAAATACATTTCGTACTCAACCGTCCAATGACATATCTCACCGAGCTTTTCCCGAATTTAGTCAAGGTGGTCCTTTTAGATGATGATATTGTAGTTCAGTGTGACTTGTCGCCCTTATGGGAGATTGATCTTGAGGGCAATGTTAATGGGCTTTAGAAAGTTGTAAGGAGAAGATGAGTGGGTAGTGTCGAAGCGCATTACAACTCATTAATCAATCTATTCTTTTTTTTTGTTAAAACCTTGTTATTCTCATTTTTGGATCTATTACATGTTGTCTTAGTGTCAAGGAAGCCAACAATAGCTAACTTCTATGTTTCAAAGTTCAAACATGTATGGATAATTGACCTTCGAAGTTGAACTAAGAAGATCATTATCAATTGATTCAACAATGAAAGGGTCCGTAAAACTCACTTTGGTTGACTGGTCACATGTATCTCTCCACTGGAGAGACCAGGGTTCGAATCTTTTAACGTTGTAAAAAAAATGAAGGTATGAAACTTTTGTTATCACATTTGCATCTTTATGTCCTTCTATTTAGTTAAAAGGTCTATTCAATAGTAAACCCATAACAATTAACAAGGTTGAGTACTTGAATGGCTAAACATCAAAGATTAGATTCTCAAAGTCATAAAAGGAAAATTTTAATGAAAACCATAAAATTCAATCAACTTCCCCATAAAATATTCTTCCCCATTTACAGGCTTTGAGGAGACGACTCGATCGAGATGGGTACTTCACCACATCCTGACTTGGAGAGAAGAATCCTAACTGATGTAAGCCTTATCTTGTCTCTCTGTTTTTCAGGAATTTTCCCACTTCAATGGCATCTTATTCTTAGCTTTAAACTAGTATTATATGTTCAAATAACTATATTAGATTCATATTCTGCTTCATGTTATTAGAATTTCGATAAGGAAGCTAGCTAACCACATCTCATGAGATAAGATTATTTTGTTTCTTTTTTTTTTGTCTCAATTCAGTGTTGTAAATACTGAATCTTTTCAAATTTGAAGTTTGAGGCGCTTACACATTTATTCAATGCCTTGTATTCCTTTTCTTAGACAACTTTATAGGTGACGGTGCCGATATGAAAATTCCTCGAAGATTTGACAATCTAAGACATAATCGAGATTACCCATGTACAAAATTTTCAACCTCACTAGATTCTAAGAGAAGTTTGTCGATGAACCTGGCTCGTTTTCCATCATTAGTTGCTTAAGCTATCAACAACTTTACCATCTCAGCTTAGAGACCCCTACTCAGAACAAAAAATGTGGAAAAGGAGTTAGTTAGCCAAAAGGAACTAGGAATATCTTTTTGAAGTTAAGTGAAAACTCGACCGAGTTAGTTGGATCGGATTGGTGTAGACTAGGATTGGCTACTGTGCAAGCTGATCCGTCCCAACTGCTTAGGTTTCCTAGGGCTGGAAAGAACCTCATTTTTAGTCCATGTGACGTTTTTACGCCTAAAGGCAGTTTGCTCTCAGGTGAGACGGCGCCTCGAGGCGCCTGTACGCCTCCAATGCATACTGTAAGGATAATGATATCAATTATGTAAAAACATAACATAGTTTTTCTACTTTACTACCATAATATAAAATCCAAAGTGTTTAATAAACAAAACCATTTCTACTATTTTGGTGTTGTCCAACAACTAAATCATAACACGTGACTTTAGATGCACACGTTTTATTCTCGAGTTCAAATGCGTACGTCTCGACTCTCGAGGCATCAAAAACTAACTGCCTCTCTTCAAGGCACTCCTTGGGACATCAATTGACCACCTCGCCGACGTAAGCGTTGAAAGTTTATAAAAAAGTTGCATGTGATGAACAAGAAACTTGTGTAGATCTTTTATGTTGCAGGCAACAAGCATTGGACCACTAATACAGGTATGGGTATCTTTTGCTTTTGGTGAAAACAACACAAAAGCCTACTTTATGAGAAAGTAGTGAGAAAAACCTTATTAAGATGAAAAATTATATTCAGATCTTATCATTTACAGTTTGTTATAAATGGTAAAAATCCTAAAAGCATCACCTTTATATATAGAAGATGATACTCTTCATTTCTCTCACTAAAACTAAACTTATTAACTATAAAAATTGCAGTTTTCTTCATGAAATCAATTTGAGGAGAGAAGAATAAGAATATCTTTGAAATGAAGATAAATATGAAAACAAGATTGACTGAACTTTTGATTTTGAAGAAGCTAGTTTGTGTTGTTTTGATTACTCAAGAGGTAAAATTAAAAAAAAAAAAAAAAAGTAGAATAATGGTTGCTTTTTTTCTTTATGTTATGTTTTTTGCAAGTTGCAGAAAGATTGCTCCTTTACCCACTTTTATTATTCAGTATAGAAAGTTTGTAAGGACTAATAATCATGTTGCTCAAATAAGTGGGACCTATAACTAATATAAGTGATAACTTTGTTCTCTGATACAGTTGCAGGCAACAATAAATGGGTTAATTCTTGTTTGGTCTTTGAATATGATCGATTCAGTATTTTGCCCCCCCCTAGATAGTTTTTTTTGAATATTGACTATAATGGTTGTTACAAAGGCATTGATAGATAGTCCACCACCCTTTGGTGAACCGGTTGGACACCCTTCTTAAGCGCATGAGGTCATTGGATCAAGTCTCGGTGGAAGCAGTTTGCCATCAAGATTTATCCTATGTAGTTTAGGAAATATATAATGTAAATAACATAATAAATTTTGTCAGGCTTTAGGCCTCTTTCATGTTGTCGAACTTTAGGCCTCTTTCATTATGGTTTAAATTAGACGGTTATCGTGCTCATCACATCTTCATGATGTAATAATGCTTTATAACGACTAACGTAGATCGTAGTCGATTTCTCAAAAAGAACATTGATAGATCGATACAATGTGATAATTACATAACTGCCGAATTACTACAAAACTATTGGCCTAAAGCCCGACGAAACTAATAGCCTAAAGTCCGATGAAACTAATGGCCTAAAGTCCAAAAATATTACTTTATTTATACTCAAGTTCAATATTCCTGATTTTGCACTTACATGGGATCAAACTTGGGACGCCCTAGATAGTTGAACACGCGCTTTTGACCTTAATTTATCGATTTTTTTCTTCAGTTATGTCCTTTTTCTTCTTTGTCCTCCATATATTGGCCAAAAGTTCCAGTGATTTTTTCTCGCACAAAAGAGTAGCCCCCTTCAATAATTGAAAATAAGGACATTATAAGCTTTGATATTATTATCAACCCATGATCAGAAAGAAAAAATGATTTAGATTGAGTTTAGTATGTGTAGATAGTTAGTGCTTTAGTGGGATAGTTGGGCACTGAATAAGACTGTTCACCAAAGCACAGATATTAAGTGGCAAGTTCATTTTTTATAACTTATAAGAAATTATTTAAAAATAATAATATTTTAAACTTTTTTAGGAGGTTTGTTAGAGTGTGAGGGAACCCAACTTGTAGAAACACATAAAATCACAATAAAAATGAGCAAAATTAGGAAGAAGATTATTTAATATTTCTTATATATTAAGGACAGAATCTTGAATTCACCAACACTAAGAAAAAACTATCATGTTCAAATTATGAGATAGTCAAGATATAGTTTTTTCTTAATGAAAGATTCTTTCTTTTTATCAAAGAGTCGCAATGTGAGATAGATATTTGAAGAACAGTAAGATACTTTAGAATCTCAAGTAAATGATGTATATAAAGTCTTCCCACAATCAATGATTCGATAGTCGGCCGAACCTAAATATCTTAAGCTATCAAAAGGAATAAAAAAAATGTTATCTACAACTATTTGGTAGTTTTCCTTTTCACCATTTAAATTTCACATCTAAAATCTAACTTAAGGTCTAGAATTAGATTTCAAACTATTTGACTTTTTCTTTCCATGTTCTAATTCTAACTTGTTGACAAATATGATTTGCAACTATTTTGACTGTTTTCCGTTACGTGTGATTTTAAGTCCGGAATTGGGGTCTTATATCCTCAAACAAATACAAAACGAACGATTCAGATTCAGACAAATCAAATGAAGGATTCCTTGAGTAAAAAACAAAGAATTGGATGAATAAAAAACAAAACACTACCTTTGTTGTTATGTTTACCTTTTTTTTCCATGTTTATGTACATAAACTCCTCTAGTGCAATATATAGTCCCACTCAATTAGGTCATATTAGAACATGAGAAAATTGTAAACAATAAGAAGCACTAAGTAGATGATAGAAAAGTGCTATCTGAGTAGGCCAAGTTGGACATGGAATTTGATTATATGGCAGTTTTATCTATTACTCTAATCCATCTAAGAGAGATCTAGGTCTAATCTGTTCCTGAAAAGTAGTACACAAACTGATCTTATGGTTAATTTTATTACCTTGTTTTTGCTTTCATGGTGGATTTGCAGATATTTGTTGTTCAAATCTGAATCAAACCTACATGTTTCAGAAAAAAGAAGAAAAAGAAATGGAAACCCAAAACATGAAATCAATTTGACATTCATGAAAAAATGGTAGAAATATAAACCAAGGAGAAGGTTCTTCAGATTCAATTTCATGACCAGAAACAATCTTAAATACAAATCACAACCAAAATTCGAGAATCTCCGACTTGGATTAAGCTGTTCAAGAGTTTCAAGATTTTGAAGCACGATATGATCGTACTTCCTTGTAAAGTTTCGAACACTATATGAACTACATTAAAATTTCCCCACCAACATATTTACAGAAAAAGATCGAACAAAGTCACAAACAAGGTGTCAAGACATAGAAATCCAACTAAACAGATTAAGATTTAGTTTCTGTTATCAATTTGAGAATTCGGAAATACTTCACCACCATCATCAAACGACACGAGATCCATGAAAAGCACTTCTGTAGAGATTTTGTCCCTGGGGTTTCATTCGATACGAATTTAACCCATATGAAGGTGGCATAAACAAGTTCCCGTTTGTCTGCCCGAAAATCATGTCAGCATTATTAGACTGGTTCCAATCAAATACTGTTTTTGGTGAGATACCCATATTAGACTGTGAAATAAGCATATTTGATTGATCTAGAGAATGAGGTTTATCGCTCTCTGATAATGGTGAAGTTTCTATGCAATTTGCAGTTGTTATATCATGGATGCTTGATCTTCTCTTGTCTTTCCCACCCGAAAGTTGTCGGAGAAAATACTTTTGAGCATGACTTGCTACTTGAGTTGAATTCCTCGATCTAACATAATTTCGAGATATGTTTCTCCAATCTCCTTTACCATACTTCTTCAGACCCAACAAGAACAATCTGCAATTCATTATCGAAAACCCATGTCAATAATTCACAAGAAACAAAACCCAAATCTCAATTTCTTGAGCTTAAGTTCACTTGATAAACAATCTCATCTATATAAACTAATACAGTATATAAAGATATACTTATATAGATTTTTACCTGTGTTCATCTTCTGTCCATGGAACTCCTTTCTTCCTTTCATGATCTGAAGTTCTACCGGAAGAAGATCGTTTCCCACCACCGAGACCAAATTCGCGATGATTATTCACCCAATCTAGTGTAAAAGGAGGAGTTGTATACCCAGGAACTGAGATCAAACCAGCTTCTATATAACTAATATCATCTTCTAATCTATTATACTGTTTCATAACATCAATCACAGATTTCCCAGGGATTATATCTGCAATTAGTTGCCATCGATCCGGGGTTTCTTTATCATATATAGCTAAAGCACTTTCAAAGAGTTTGTTTTCTTCATTTGTCCATCTTGTGTTCTTGGTCTCATCAAGAAACAAATTTTGGTATGGATTTGAAGATAGAATTTCCATTTCCCACTTCATTTATTCAAATCACTGAAAAGAATTGAAGGGTTTATACAGTTTGGGTATTCAATCATCTCTCTTTTTATTTGTGATTTTGTTAGGGTTTCACTGGCATTAAATAGAAAACCATTAGAAAGGAATCAGAATACCTTTTTTTGAATAAAGCATATAAGATGAATGATCTAGAAAAAATACCCACTTTCTAAAATCAAATAAAAATGAAAATAAGAAAAAATTGAAGTAAACCCCCAAAAGAATTTCAAAGAAATAATCCAAGGGTTTTTAAATTTTAACTGAAATTAGCAGGAAAAAAAGACCAAATTTGTGAAATTGCCATAATTTCTAATAGGTTTTTGTACTTACTGATTGAGGAGGGAGCAAGCCTGTAGAGAACAATGAGATTAGATTCTTCAATTCGTTTTCTCTCTGCAGCAGAGAGAGAGAGAGAGCTCTAACGAATCTGGTTGGAAGAGTTATAGACCATAGAGATGAGAGAGAGAGAGAGTAGTGAGAGAAAGTGAGTTAAAGGTGGTGGTTGGTGATTGGTGGGTATGGTGTTTGTGGGGCTCTGGCTCTGCAACTAAAGTAAAAGCTCTCCTTATTAGAACACCAAATATCTCTCTCCCACAAAATCCACTGGATTGTAGACAACTATCATTTGTTTCGTGGATATAATGATCTGCCTCCAAAAATTTTTCTCAATTAAAGTGAGCGTGGCTCGAATATGAAGGGTCAGAACAAGGTTCAAGTCTATTAGTCTGTTGGTAAAAAATATCACACAAGGCCGAGGGGAAGATTTTTTTGAGGAGAGAGAGTGTCTCGAGTGACGTCAGCTAGGGTTTTTTCTCTTTCTCTTTTTCATCTTCCCTCCTCAACCTCCTCTGCGGCGCAATTACTGTTCATCTTCCCTCTCAATTAGCTCGTTTGGTTTGTAATTATTTCGGCCGTCTCGTCATCAATCTCGGGAAGCAGCAGCGTTTATTAGATCTGGAGCAAAACAACATTTAATTTTTTTCTTCTCCCTAATTAATTGTTCCTGCTTTCATCAGGATAGTGGGAGATCCGAACAGTCGTTTGAGGATCCTTCCCAAAGATCTCGACGCTCCTCTTTCCCGAGATCTGAAACAACAAGGATTGGTTACATTTCCCCTCGGAGTGCAGACAGGTCAGCAGGACTCAACGTCTTGGTTACTCAACCGTCAAGTCCAAACGTTTATCACGACAGGTACATAGTTTTTTATCTTTCTTTAACTCTCTTTCCTTCCTCTCTGTATCTCTATCTCCTCTCTTTCGTCTTCCCCTTCTCTTCTCCTTTTTCTCTCTCTAGAATGTGGTCAGTCGTCACCGGAGCTCAAGAGTAGACTGCTCTGGTGGTGACCTCCCCCCAATCCCCTTGCATGCAACTTAATCATGGTTTTTTGGTGGTTTCTGGTTATCGTCCTTCATGGATTGTCCTGTTCCTTCTTCTCCCTTCTATTAAACCTCCAACCTCATAGTTCTGAGTCACCTTCTGATCATTCAACCACTATCTCTGTCCTCTTCATCCTCACTCATAATATGGCCTCTCAATCTACCCTCACTTCCCGTGGTCGTCTCTCCATTCGGTTTGATAAACCCTCTACTAAACCAGAGCTGCAACCGATCCAACAAGGTTTTGTTGCTCGCTGGTGCAACCCTTATGAGTCCTCTCTCAATTTCATCAAGAACCTGTTGTACCCACAGTCTCGTTTCTTTAGAGATTGTGACTATGCTCTCACCCATGGTCCCATCAACACTTTTCTGATTAAGCCTAAAAGCCTATTTGTCCTTAATGCTCTCAATTATGGGAGGCCCTGGATTCTTAGGGGTATGCTGCTGGTTCTGAAACAGGTGGAGTTCCCACTAACCGAAGCATCTGATGATCTCTTCTATGAACCCTTCTGGTGTACTCTGTATCGGATTCCTCAATCGATACAGAATAAAACTGATCTTGAGGCGATTTTTGAATGTATGGGCAAGATTATCAGGATTCGTCCTCGCAACCTAGGGTGTGTAAATAATCCTATCATTAGGATCCAATTTCTATATGATGTTCGATCCCCTTTGCTCGCGGTGATTAATCCTATCTTTAACGATACGGTTTCGAAGATCAAAATTAGTTACAAGAAGTTTCCAGGAGCTATATGTCATCACTGTCGGATTGTTGAGCATCCGTTGAACCGTTGTCCCCATCCACTTCAATACTACTTCTCGGGTGAAGATGAGGAGTCTGACTCAGACCCTATGGATGATACAATGAACGATACTATTCTAGTGTCCTCTGAACCAGTTGAGCCGATTTTAATAGCCCCACCTCCATCTCTTGTTCATCAACCCACTCCACCTCACCTCCTGTTCAACCCTTCTGGTAAGCGTACTCGAGATCAAGTAAGCCACCACTCCATCAGTTCCTCGGATTACTCAGTTGAAGAAAACCAGTTTCAGTCCATGTTCTTAGATAACCAGGAAACCCAGACTCTTCTTGAGGAGTCTATGATTTTATCTCAGAGTTTGAATATCTTGGTGCATGGGGAGGAAGGGGATGGTGTAAATCCATCAGCTCAGGCTACCTAGTTCTCTTTCTGTGTTGGTAGTTGTTCTTTTCTTTTAGTCTGTTTATTGTGTTGTTTCTTTTAGTTAATTTCTGTTATTGAGTTTCTCTGCTGTTTTCCATCTAGCCTGGTACTAGTAGCCATAGAACTTGCCTCGATTCTGTGGTTTCAGAGGCCTAGTTGGAGTCTCATCACTGAGTTGTCCTTGACTCGTGATTAGGAGCTCCCTTTTTGGGTTCTTTGGCAACCAGTACCAGCTAGGGGTGGCCTTTTGTGGTTTTTAGTTGCTGCTATGTGATGTTGATACTCTAGTCCTTTGTCTCTGTTTATGTTTAAATTATATTATATTATGTGGTGGCTTATGTAGTTTTGATTGTTTCTTTTCCTTGTGTTATCTTTAGTTCTGTTTAGACTCTTGTAGTTTTTTTCTCTCTGTTTCCTTTTCTCTCTCCTGCTCTTCCTTGTTCTCTCCTCTTCTCTCAGCTCTTGTGCTTAGACCTTGTGGGGGTGCCTCTAGATAGTTTGCTTGTCCTTCTTTTTCCTGTTCGTTTAGGGGTGCCTTTAGTTAGTTTTGATGGACCAACCGAAACCAGACCTTTCCCTTTTAGCTTGGAACATACGTGGTTGTGGGCAGTACTTAAATAGAAAGCACCTTTACCGGCTTATTAGGAGCCACAAACCGGACTTTATCTTTCTCTCCGAGACCAAGGCCACGACCAACCACCTTAATCAAATCCTCAAACTTCACGCTAATTATAATCTGGTGGTTGTTGAACCAAAAAATAAAGCTGGAGAGCTGGCCCTATTTTGGACTAAGGAATATGAGGTTAATACTATTCATGTTAATGACAATATGATTCACACGAGATGCACTCACAATGAACATGGTAATAGCTTTGTCCTGACCGACTTCTATGGTAGCCCCTATAGGAAAAATCGCATGTCCCCTTGGATATCCCTTAATAATCAGAAGATTGATCCCTCAACCCCTTGGGTTGTCATAGGTGACCTCAACACCATCTTACACCCTTCGGAAAAAGAAGGTGGTCGTAAGGAAATAACTAGCCACGTCACTAAAATTAACCAGATGATTACTAACCTTGGTCTCAGAGACTCGGGCTTTAAGGGCACCACCTTTACTTGGACCAACAGACAATTTCAAGGCACTCTCATTAAAGAAAGGTTAGACAGAGCCCTCACGAACCACTCCTGGCTGATGGATTTTCCTTCTTCCCTTGTTACTCATCTGCCAGGAGTGGGTTCTGATCATATTCCTATCCTTTTGACTACCTCTGCTAATGCTAACCTTGGTAAGCGCCTTTTTAAATTCATTAGAACTTGGATGTCTCATCCGGATTGCGGTGAATTCATCAAAGGTCATTGGTCTTCCATCCTCCAATCTATCCAACCGAAGCTTAACAACTTAGCAATTAATCTTGCTAGGTGGAATAAGCGGGTGTTTGGTCATCTTGATACCAGAATTCGCCACCTTACTGAGGCCATTCAGCAGGCGGCTAACGGTCAAGATCTTCACGATTTAAATCTGCAACTGGAGGAAGCCTATAATCAGCTTGAGAGTCTTTGGAAAGAGAACAAGCTTGGTGATCAGAACACCAAGTTTTTCCATGCCAAAGCGATTAATCGAAATCGAAAGAACCGCATCACCGCTATTAAAGACACTAATGGAACTTGGGTTCAGGAGGACCTGGATATTGCTAACATCTTTTCTACTAATCTCCGTAGTATCTCAACCACTTCTGATCCGAATATTTCCGAAGAGTTACTTGACCTTTTCTCTAGTCGAATTCCAGACTCTTCCAATCTTGCTCTTATTAGTGTTCCTTCGGAACAGGAGATTTATGCTTCTGTGAAGTCTCTTAAAGCTGATTCGGCTCCTGGGCCGGACGGTTTCCCTCCTCTGTTCTATCATGCTAACTGGGACACGGTGAAAATGGATATCATCAAACTTGTCTCGGATTTCTTTTCTCAGACTCTTCTCCCGGAGCAGGTCAACCACACGCATATCTGCCTCATTCCCAAAACCAAAACCCCTCAGACCACTTCGGACTATCGTCCCATCAGCCTGATGAATACCACCTACAAAATCATTACCAAAATCATGGCTAATCGTCTCAAGCTTGTGCTTCCTGATATCATTTCCCCTTTTCAAGCGGCTTATGTCCCCGGTCGTCAGATTACGGATAACATCATCATCAGCCAAGAGATCGTTCATTCCTTCAAAATTACTAAAGGTTCGAAGAGCTACTTTGCGCTCAAGCTTGATATGTCGAAAGCTTTTGATCGGATTGAGTGGAGCTTTTTAGAGAACATTATGCAACGAATGGGTTTTCACTCAAAGTGGATAAGCCTCGTTCATACTTGCATCTCTACTTCGACTATGGCTGTTCTGATCAATGGTCGCCCCGGTCCTACCTTTAATGTTAGTAGGGGGATTAGGCAAGGTGACCCTCTTTCTCCTTTCCTATTTGCTCTTGCGATGGAAGGCCTCAGTCGCCTTCTGGAGACCAATAGGGCATCCGTGCCTTTTCAAGGCTTTCCCATCCCCAAAACCAACATCAATATCAAGCATCTTCTTTTTGCAGATGACTGCATCATTTTTGGTTAAAACTCCCTCGTTAATATTAATTCTCTTCAGCATATTCTGGACACTTTCTGTTCGGCTTCTGGGCAGATGATTAACTTCACTAAGTCTACTATCTTCTTTTCGAAGAATACTCATCCTAAATTCAAACGAATGATCATTCGTAACTTTAAAGTTCATCAGTCCTCTAATATGGACAAATACCTCGGCACTCACCTGTTTATAGGTGCTAATAAAAGGAAGTTGTTCTCTTCCCTCACCACTCAGATTCAGCAAAAACTGTCTAAATGGCAGGCTTCTCTCCTCTCTCCAGCTGGCCGCTCTATTGTCATCCAAACAATAGCAGCGGCTGTTCCCCGATACCAAATGCAATGCTTTGCCCTCCCTAAGAGTATAAGCGACCGCATTGAAGTTCTTCAGAGAACTTTCTGGTGGGGA
>BEHA01000040.1:1052151-1064061 GCA_002897215.1 Eschscholzia californica subsp. californica
AATTACTTCTGTCCTTACCTAAACTATAAGTTGTAGAAAGTTTCCTCTCAATTCCTTCCCTTTCCTTTACTAAGTCTCCGATTTTCTCCAGTACTTCATTTGCCATTGCTTCTTCTGCTACATTTTTCTCAAGCTCTGTAATTGTTCGATCGAATTCTTTCTTCTTCTCACGAAGAGAATGCTGAAATGTAAGTTTAAGTCAGAACTCAGAAAAAGAAAAATCTAATAACTCATTTAAAGGGTTGTCTTGAATCTTGATTATGTTTTTTGTTCAGTTTCCTCACCCTTTTCTCTAGAAATTTTCCGATATCTTGGCCTTTGAGCTTCTTCTTCTTCCAAAATATGCAACAGAATCGGACAAAACCAGCTAATATTATCAAAATCAGAGATTGAAATAACAAGAAGAGTAATATCGCACGTTCATTGCCTGCGAGGAAGATTCAGGTTACAGGTTATCTTGGCTGGAACCATAAATGCCATATATATATAATGTAATAATACTGACCTGTATAGATGCTGGGATTTTTCATTGTTGTTTCTGAGCAGCTTAAAGCTAGCTTCTGCCCTGTAACATAAGAAGATATTAAGGAGGACTCTAATTAAGTCATACAGGTTATGGGAAGATTTCTTACGTGTTGTTTGGCATGACAATGGGCTGCCAGTATCTGTATTACAAAGAAAACGCGCATGAAGTGTTGCTCCTGACGAATAAAGATTAGTACGCAAGTTTATGCCGGTGCTAGTATGAGAGAGAGATAGAGACATACTTCCTACAGCTACAAAAGCAAGAAGAATTCTTTCATCTAATGCAAAGTGATGAAGATCACTCTCGGACGAGAACAAGGCAAATTGGCCTGATAATCATTAACAACGATTAGACATTTAAACAATCAATGGTGAACAACATTCTTCTTTCGAAATACAAATACTTAGAAGTACCAGTATAGGTTTCAGTCCAGTAAACATGTCCAGTAGCTGGAACCAATGCGGTAAATACTACATTTATAGGTTTCATTGCTGAAATATATGTATGATCGCCAACAACTCGGCTTATCTTTCTTGTCACTCTAGTCTGAGAAAAATAAACTGCGTATCCAGAACAATCAAGAACTGGACTAACTTGAACCACAGAATCAAGAGCAGATGCCTTAGCAAATTCCCTGAGAACTCCCGAAGATGAAAATGAATACACGAAACCATCTAAAGAACCAATTGATATCCAACCTGTTAAAATTTTGACGGTTAATGAACAATTGAGTCATAATTTTTATCTATAGATATCATTTAACATCAAAGTAGATGAAGATAAGATATTTACCATTCAAATCAACTACTGGTGAGCAATCTGTTGTACTTAAAGGACCAATATGATTCTGCCACAGAATATTTCCAGTAGAAACATCTAGAGCCAATAAGAGAGATATAATTGGAAATGTAACATAAACAAGACCATTGTTGCCAGGGGTGATTATCAGAAGATTGTCGAAAGAACTAAAGTCCTGAATCCATTTAAACTGAGGCTTTCGAATAGACAAAGAGTAAAGCTCTCCGTAAGTATTTGAAATCTGCAAATAAAATAAAAGATTGGTAAGACCAGAACTTGACAAAGCAACTACGTTTTAGGACCAGGCACAAACTTAGCCACCATGTTTCATATGATGTTTGATTTTCATGGTATAATCATGCATACCCATATTGTTTTAGAAATCGAGCTATAGCACAAATGCAAACTTAGTAAATGTTTATGCCTTAATGGTATGCTCATGGAGAAAGCACGCCAAAAAAAAAAAAAATCCTACACCCATTAGGCTAGGGCCTGGTGGCAAAAGTGGGAACACCATTGATAGTGTTAGGGATTGAGTCGTTAGAAAATGGTACCAGAACCAGGGACTACTTGTCTTTAAGGATGGGGAAATGTAACAATGTAACATCACATCGCTACAGGGAGCACCCGAAGACTGCAGCATAGTTGAGAGATCAAGCCTCGTAAGTGTCGAGACCTTTAAGGTGGGCTGTGGTACACTCATCAAGAACAAAATCCTGTACCCGCTAGGGTTTCAGCCTCGATGACAAAAGTGAGAACAATATTGATAATTGGTTCATACATAAATATGTAACGTGTATGTACATATATATATGTGTGTGTGTGTGTGTGTGTGTCTTTAGGTCCATATAACCATAGGGATTTTTATACTCGTCTACCTGACACCTTCTAAGGGTGTCCATTCGACTACCTATTCAGTGTCCAGGTTATATAGGTTCCAAGAAGTTTTCTGCAGGGATGTCAAATTAATATAAATGAAACAAAATAAAAAGTATAGGCAAGGGGTGGCCTTACATACACACTACCTTCACATTGATCGACAACTGGGGATGAAGTAAAATAACAATCTGTAATGTTCCTCTTACAACCCTGACGATAACCAAAACGCTGAAGCACTGGTCCAGCACTCCATAGCCGTTGTCCACGAAGCATATATGCAAATAGTCCTCTGTTTTTAACATTGATAAACATATACGAACTTATCAAGCTTATTCCCATACCGATAATTTCATTCGATCCTTCAGTAGTTAATTTTTGACCAAATAATACTTCTACTGTCGATTCAGATGTTCCCATAGTTGGAGGCTTGATTTTTAGAATCTTGTTTTCTGCCACCAAATATATCTGCAGACACAATGAAAGATGAAGTTACTACGGAAGTACGAAAACCAACAATAAAACGAACCAAGAAGACAATATTTAAGTTTAAGATTGTTAAAAGCAATATCACCTTCCCAAATTCATCTTGAACTGGAGCAATATCGATATTACAGGCATAGTTCAAAGGGGCACTCCAAGAAATAGAGCCATTACTTTCAAATGCGAAAAAATTTCTATCTGAACAAGTATAAATCCTCCCATCGTCTCCAATAAGTGGTTTTGAAAGTCTATAAGCTGTCCGTTTAAAGGGCTCTTGAGCTGAAACAAGAAGAAAATTTTCACTTTAAATGACCACAAAAGAAACTAAAGATACTCTTAGGTATGTAGTCATACAACTCAAAACCAATTGGGAACGATTGAAGAGGACCTATACATTATATTCTTCGTTACTAATATAATCTATCTCCCATGATGGACTACTCTCACTCGTGGGCCTAACTCTGATACCATATTAAGTTTGTGGTCATTCAACTTTAAAAATTTGACAATGAGTGGAGATGTAATTTACGTTATATTTTGGATCACTACATCCCCTGTCTTCTCCCATGTGGGACTATTCTCACAGATAAGAACATAAAGTACCGAAAAAGTGCCTCCAAAATAAGTAGGCCAAATAAAAAGCACCAATTTGATAACAATGGAATTAAACCCACACTAATCTCCAATACATCACTCACAACTTTCTTCAAACATCTAGTCTACGGAAACAAATGCTGCTTACGCAATTCTTTCGAAGACATTATCATCTCAAACTAGATTTCTCTCTAAGCCCGAATTAAGAAAATCAGATGATAAAACAAACAAAAAAAAAACTTTTTTTTTTATAAGATCAAGTTCTTCCCCTTTCTCGTGATTCCGGCAAACAAACGCATCATAAGACCCTACCCATTCATCATCAATATCTCATGATCCCAGAAAGAGGAGATAAAACACTTAAATTTTAAAATTAAACAGCAAAAGAGTGCAATAAATGAATCAAGAGAGAGAAAGAAAAAGTACCAGAGAATGGGTTGTGATCTCCTGGAAAAGTCTGGGAAGAAACAGTAGGTGCTTGAAGGAGCAGAAGGAGAAGGAGAAAGGGTGACATGACGGATATATTCTCAGAAAAGGTGATAAGTCGGAGGCCATTGTTGTTGTTTGTTAGTATTTTTTTGGAAACGGTTATTTTAACTGAAATGGTTTTGGCGGGAATTACTATTTTCAAACACCCGGAAGCTCGGAAGGATGTCACCACCACCGGACACCGCCGGACCACCCCATTTGAAAAAAGTATGGCAGTGTTTGTTTTTGGTAGAAAAATTGGCCACAAACCCCCAGAAGCTCTCACCTGATACTAAAAAGATAAGAGTAGTCACTTTAAAAAAAAAAAAAATTGGCACAGTGTTTTGGGGAAATCAAGGAAGTTTCCAGGGCAATAAGTCTTGGGTGGAAACAAACTTTTTTTTTGTTTCCTCCAAACATCACCTTTTCAATTTTTTTTATTTTTTCTTCTTCTCCTCTATCTCAACTAAAATTCCAACAATCTCCACCGGATTCCGGCAATTTCTGCCATTAACGCCGGCAATCTCCACGAATTCCGGAAATCTAATTCTGCAACAGTTTAGGGTTTTCATCCCTCACAGATCAACATATCGAATACAGAACCCTTATCAGGTATTCTATTTCTTCTTTTTATCCTTTTACGACAGTGATTTGAATCTAGGGTTTCGTTGATAACTAGTCTTCGTTTTTTCATCAGTTAATTCACTTCACGATATCTTTTTGAAACTAGGGTTAATTTTATTGTTGATTTGAACGAAGAGTCAACTCTCTATCCTTCATAAAATCTCTGTTTCAATTGGGCTAGGGTTTTTGAAATTTTTATATATTGTTTCAAGTTGTCATCTTTTTATACGTATTGTGCCATGACTTCACTGAAAGATCTTCTTCCTCCTCCGGTAGAATCGAATACTAAGACTTTTTATGATCACTCCAATGATCCATGGTTCAAACAATTATTCACTGCCTCAAAATCTGATTTTGCTGTACTTGCAGCTAAATCAAATTCAGTTCCTCCTTACCTAAAACGTGCAGGTTTCGTCCCCAGAAAGCTTGAGGATTTTGGAGATGGTGGATCTGGATCTGGTTTTCCAGAGAGAGGGGCAGAAGAGAGAGAGAGAGAAGAGAGAGAGAAAGGGATGAAGATAGAGAGAGGGAGAAAGGGATGAAGTCGCCGGCCGTCGCCGGCAACACCCGGCCGGTGACATTCTGCCGGCGACTTCTGAGGTGCGTTTGGTTGGCATTTTTTTGATTTTGCACCGTCTTCCCCGGAAATTTTGCTGCTTTCCCCAAAGCGTTGGCCAAAAAATTAGGTTGGGGACTTATTTGTCCTGTTTTGAGGGGGTCAAAGTTAGTTTCAAGTCCCGTTAATTTCACATTTCAAGAGGGTAAAAAGGTAAATTACATCTTTTACCCATGAATTTACATTAGGTGCACAAGTCATACGCCTATTGATATATGTCAGACGACATGGGTTATGTCATGCGCAAAATACTTTTTTTTTTTGAAACCATTGAAACCATTTTTCATACATAAGTGATTAAATCACAAGTTACATGGATAATTGTTATTTCTCTCGGTTCAGCAGCATGATAGTTACATAAGTAAATTCTTAGAATTTCGAATGTAAAGTGCCTCATAAAGTGAGAGAAATGGGACTAGACACCGACGAAAATAAGAAAGATGAAAGGATCCTAAAGATCACGGATGAAAAGACCCTTAAGGTCAACAAAATAACTGATAATACAAAAATAAAGAAAATAATAATTTACATCCCGTCGCTTTCGCCGGAAAACCTCAATTGTCGCCGGAAAACTGCCATTGTCGTCAGAAAACCGTCATTGTCTCCGAAAAACCGCCAATATTATTGTACTAAATACATAGAAAATCAAAAAATTCTCTCTTCTACCTTTCTTTGTTGCAATAGATTGATCATCCTTGATAAAACCGCAAACATAATGCCAGAGTTCCGATACCGTTGAAAACTAAATGAAGAAAACATTTCTTTAATTCCGTTAATGTGAATTTATGAGGATCAAAATCACTTTGGATGGTGGTAGCATGGCAAGTGTGATATTGACTTTCTTTGTGCTTTTGATCCAGATAAGACCACTTTTAACTAATTCAAAGTCGCTAAAGATCAAATCTTCGCCTTCCACTGTATTAGTTGTTAGATTGTTGTTGATAGACTCCCTAATTGTTGAAGAAATCAGAGGTCTTGAGCATCCATGAAAAAAATACTTAGAAGAAAACCAGACAAAAAGAGAGTCATGAGTAAAGGGTGCCACCGGTACGGTCCCCACTTTTACTTAAGGGCCCAACTTGTTAATAAATGGTTAAAAAAAATATGCAAGGGCCAAGAGTTTTGTGCACGTGGTTAAAAAACAAGATTTTAATTATCCAATGGTCACGACTTCTGAGAGAAGTTGAAGTGGTTGAAATAACGTTTAAAAATGTTAAATCTAAAGATGACATGCTTATTAAGTAGGTTTTTTGACTTCCTCTCTCTAAGAGCATCTCCCAGATGATGGATATGCATGTGGCTCCAACCCGGGAGCCCCACCCTGTCGGGCTTCCATTCCGGAGCCTGGGCTGAGGGGTTCCCAACCTTAAATTCAATTTGTCGGGAGTCCCCAACGGCAATGAAATGGGCTGGACCCCTTTGGAGATCCACCCAAGTTTACTTTTTATTTTTATTTATTTAAATCTTATTTGTTTTAAATTAAATTTGAAAATGTCAAATTTAGAGATGACATGCCTATTAAGTAATTTTTTTTTACTTCCTCTCTTTACCTCTAATTTCCAACTTCTACACTTTTAGAGCATCTCCAGCTGCCCTCCATAACGCTAAATAATGGCGTTATGGAGGTTGTTGGGAACAAGCACCACTAGAAATCAGCAAAGATTTCTAATGTCGTAATTAGTGACCCGCCAAATATGGCGGATTGCTATTTTTTTTTCTATTTAAACCAAAATTTTCATTCGTATGTATGAATTCGATCCAGTACATTACATAGTTTTGAGACTTTTGACTTCGTTGAGTACAACATGAGATTTACATTAGTAAATTACAACACGGAACTTACAAAAGTAAAGTACAACATAAAGGTAAAGGAGTACAACATTACAATAACTAAATAAAATACCCTAGAGGTCACAAACTGAAAAGATCATAAAGATCACAATGAGAAGACCTTAAAGGTCTTAACCTTTATTATACTAAACTATATGTATGAACGATGAACCAAGTAGAGGTTGTTGATCGAATCAGGTGTTGTCCTCTTGATTTAGTAGATGTTGTTCACTCTTCTTTTTGGTGATCTTTCTTTCTTCTTCGCCATTCTTCTGGCCAAATCCGTTTTCATGAAGTTGTGAAGGTTGTGAATGTCAATTTAGCGGATTATCAGTTATGTTCTTCTGTTCCTAGAGAGAACTAGGAGCTCCATAACCCAAGAAGGGTCTTCCAGAACAATACAAAGTTCCATTGTTGGTTTGATCAGAAACATTAATTTTCTCTCTTACTTTCTCAAATCCGTGACTAAATACTCCGAATCCAAAGATAAGCTCAATCAGTATAACCACCAATATTAAGAAGAAGCAGATCCTGCACATCGAACACCCACAACACATTTTCTCCCTCCTTCAATTACTACTTGTTATGATTCACTTCTTATGCAACTAATTTCTCTCTACATTTCAATTGTCAGAAATACATGAAAGAATATGATTCACATTGTTTAGAGAATTGGGTGATGAGGGAAAAGAAGGACTTAAAATTAAAATTAAACTTTCATTTCTTTTGGGTCTCTCTTGTTCATCTTCTCTAGTGACAATACCCATCGATCTTTGTCTCTCAGAGAGAGAAAGAGTAAATTCTAATTTAAACCTAAGACATAATATAACTGAAAAGGACATATTCCCGCTCAAAATCGAAGGGAATTCTGGCAAAGGAAGGGTTCCTTCGCGAGAAAGACAATCAAATGCTTGGCTTTTCTCTCTCTAGAAAGCGGTATGGCGGATCACTGTTCATCCCACTATATTAGTGGGATGGTGGGCCATGCCCCTTTTCTTTTTGTCATTTTAATGCTTCTTTTTAGTCCCTTTTAGTGTTACTTTTTTTTTTCTTTTAATCATTTTAGTGTTATTCTTTTGTGTGTTTGATCCCATAAAAAATTTAATTACTCATTTACATTATAATAAAACTGAAAATTAAATATTTATTTCTTCAATATTTTTATTTATACCATTAATAACACATAACCAATGTATTATACTAATTATCATTTCCACTGAGTATCGATTTTGTGTTCTCCTGGTTTTTAGAGACATTACAGTACTTTAGTCCCAAATGAACAACTTATTGAAGAATCAATAATGTTTATCATTGCCTTTTTTTTCCTATAGATGGTCAATCATAGTATCTCGTAGTGCAAAATGAGTTATTTATCTTTAATTTGCTTGTGTCTTGATAAGAATCATTCGAAACGCTTTATTGCATTTGCAGCAATTTCTACAGTTGGAATTTTAGAGAAAATTGAGTATTGTGCAATCCTCATATTCATCATCTACAACCATGTTATGCATTATAATGCAAACAAACATTTTATCATGGAGGACATTTTTATCCCAAAAACGTGTTGAATCCTTAATAATCGAGATTGAAGAACTCCAAATGCACATTCAATCATCTTTTCGACATACTTCTTGCATCATTGCAAAATATTGTTTCTTCAAACCTTGAGGCTGAGAGATAATTTGAACAAGAGTCGTCCATTTCAGATATATTTCATCAGCCAGATAATATCTCGCATTATATTCTTTTCTCATGATATTATATTTTACTGGATTACATTCTTCGAAAAAACATCCCCTGATGTTTTACAGTCTGACAGATTCCTTACCACTTCACATTTTATCTCAATTGACCGCCTAAATCTACAGTCTTCAAGAAAACGTCTTCTGATGTCTTACAATCATAGAGATTCCTTATCCACTTACTCAGTGTATCTCAATTCACCACATAAAATTAGTTTCAAGAAAAACGTCTATAAATACAATGAAGAGAATAAGAAATCTGGTGTGTAATGTAGAACAGATAGGTCTTTAGAGAGTCGTTGGCGTCTGATTGCTACTACTCTTCCAAAATTTTGAGGATGTGTTAGGCAAATTGGGAATCAAAATCAAAGTGGTACCATTAAGTTAGACACGGTAAGTATAGATACATATATTACAAAAAAACGAAAAAATATACTTAATACATTTAATTTGATTTCTTTTCAACCTTGTAGCCAGCAAGTGCAAGAATCCTGTAAGCACAAGAAGTAGACGGGAAAAAAGGGTTATCGTTTGATCATGTATGTCCTATGCTAGAAGATTGTAAAAAATTTGCCGCGGCTGGGGTAAGTGGTAACTCGTTTGGACGTGCGTATGGAGGTGGAGATAGAATTGGGTACAATGGTGGGTGCAGAGGTGACTATGGACATGATGATATACCCTCGTATTAACAAAGTAGTTTCAGTTTGTAGTTTTCGTATATTGTTGTAGTTTTAGTGAAATGTTTTACAATTTGTAGTTTTAATAAAATTTTGTAGTTTTAGTAAAATGTTGTATTAGTTTTAATTTGTAGTATAAGTCTTGTAATTTCAATTAGTTGTTAATAATTTAAGTGTAATCTTATTTTATTTAAAAAATGAGAATTAAAGGATGATAAAAATGAAATTTGTGTGATGAATAGTGATTTGGTGAGAGTTTTGTCTTTGGGATCAAAAATTTGAAAACACCAAAAAGTTTGGTGAAGATTCTTTTTTGATGTTTTTTTTGTGCCAACCATCGGAGATGGTCTTATAAGTAAACAGTTTATTTCTCCTTCAATTTCAATCATCTCAGGCTCAGGCTTCTACATTCTTTTCTAATTATTTTTTTCTCTCTATAAGAGTACTACCTATTATCTAATGGCCGCAGCTTTGGGGAATAAAGAAAATTCTCCGGGGAATAAATTCTCCAGGGAATCCAGATTTTTTTGAAAATTCTCTAGGGAATAAATTTTAATGGGGAATACAGAATACATTTTTTTGAAAGTTCTCCTCCATCTCATCTGTTCTCTCTGCCACTTCATCTTCTTGCCACCTCATCATCTTCTCCGGCGAAGGTCGCCGGCCGGCGACCTTTGATGTGACACGAAAATGTCACATTTAAGGAGCCTAACTTAGACTAATTATTCCTTTTCGAGTGTTATGAATAATATTTTATGTGTTCTTCTTGTTTAGGTACCATATTTGGAGCTAAACATGGAATTCGGAATAAAGGGAGCGAATTATCGCTATCATTTCATGTGCCCAAAACGAGAGAAAAGCACTTCAAGCAAATCATATGAGAAGAGGAGTCAAAGACGAGTCCAACGGTGAAAACGGAAGTCAATTCCGAGTTCGGACGGGGAAGTTGTGAAAGAAAGAAGTCGAGGCTCGGTCTTAAAACAAAGATGCTACGAAGGCACCCTCCTTTGGTTATAATTCTAAAAGGCACTCATTGGATTTCTAGTTGAGAAGCCCACAACCAAGCCCAAGAGCCCAAAGAAGAATGACAAGGAAATATTATATGAGCACCCTCTCTTTATGGACTCAAGTTTGAGTCAAAGTCAAGTCTTGACCTAGGGTTTGAGTCAAAAAAGAGGGGGTCATCACTATTCATCTTCTTCTTCATTCTGAGGATAGACAACCAAGAAAGGAGCGAGAAAGAGAGGCAAGAGGGTTCTTGAGTTTGAGGGTTGTTCTTGAAGTTTGAAGGGTTGGTTGAGGAGAGAAAGGGAGAAGAAGAGGTCGGCCAAGCTAGGCCGGCCTAAGCTTGGCCGGAACAAGAGCTCACGGGACGGCTATGGAGGAGCACGGGCAGCTCGAGCAAGACGCGAACAACAGCCTCTATGGGACGCGTCCTCAGCAGCAGCAGCTTCCACGGGACGCGTCTGCCGCTCGGATCTGCACATTCCGGCACGGGAAGAGCAGCAACAGAGCACGGCCATGGAAGCTTCCAGCACGGGCAGCAGCAGCAGCTTACTCGGCATGGAGGACGCGACCGCGGCTCGGACCTGCAGCTCGGACAGCAACCTTTAGCTCGGGACAGTGCATCACATGGCCGGATCTTCAAGCTTTTGGTCGGAAATACACTAAACTTGGCCGGACTTTTCATGACTTTTCCGGCAACCTTTTTGATCCGAAACTTTAGGGCTTTTACTCCCCATGTCTTGATCTATCTTCCCATTTAGTTTGATTTGATTTTGGGTGAAAAATCTCTAGAGAGAGAAAGCTTGATGAAGCTTTAATGGTGGATGTTCTTGAGATGGAGAAGATGATGATGAGTGCTATGGGGAAATCTGATTTTTACTCGGGGACACCAAATTGCATTTTTAAAGGGAAATCCAGAATTTTGCTACGGGGAGATCGACTACACTTAGAGACTCATTTTTCTCGACGAACCTAGCCTCGAGCCACATCGAAAAAGAGGGATTTCTCTTATCATTTCCTTTCATTTATTACTTATTCACCATGTTAGCTAAATCAAGTGTGTCGATTATATGAGATGAAATGTGATGAATTTGTGATTATGTTTAATATGATTTGATGTTTTGATTATGAATTGATGTTCATTTGATTCGATTATCGTTTTGATCGTATTTCATGTGTCTTGTCAAGCACTTCGCATAGTTAGGCGCCTAGACGACACTTTCGACGACTCGGGATTAACCGATTTAGGACGTTTGTTTGACTAAGTATGACCTCCGGATATACGTAACCTTATAGACACCACCTTAGGAGTCGAACATCGATTGTATTTGACACATTAAATCGGACAATACATAGTTGTAGATTATCATTATAGATTCTCGGACTTCGATACATGAACTCTCGTATTCGGATACTCTTGAAGCATGATTTGAATGTGATGATTGGCTTATTATTTGTTACATGTGAGTTTAATTGTCTTCGTCTAGTTTTATAAACTAGAAGCCTTGATCGTAATCGTCTATTGACACGAACTTTGACAGTGCGTACTTAGTTTGATAATCGATGCTTAGTGACGTTTGATCGATTATACTTAGTTTGACGTATTATGCTTATTAGTGTCATACTTGTTCATTCTCAATTCATTAGATGGTGTGTGTAAGTTTGATAGTC
>BEHA01000040.1:1075726-1096176 GCA_002897215.1 Eschscholzia californica subsp. californica
CATTCTCGGGAGTCATATGATGAATGGATGGTGGAGTATCCGTCTTCCTAAAGTTGACACTATTATCGGGTTTCATGGACTACAAGAGTAAGGTTTATTCGCTATCCTGATGTCATTCCTAGTGGCTATGTAAGTTGAGCACACGAGATCAAATGAGCTCTTTTTACAAATTTGCGAGGTTGAGTAGCTCTTCACTCTACTCGGAATCATCGCAGAAGAGTACACTCAAAGGTAATAGAAAGGCTCAGAAATCTCACAAGGGTTAAGTCTCCACTAATGATTAATCTAGTTCACTCAGAACCGTCTACCCTTCACTTCCATAATACTCACATGGCTAGCACACAGACGACCTCAAGACTCGACATTCATGAAAAAACCTTTAACAACCGGATAGTACGATCAACTCGACTCTATAACTATTAACAAGCCAAAAACAACCATTAGACTCACATTTTCGGTCCAAAATTGAAAAAATTTTGAACCCTCTTGAATTTTCGAAATGAAGGACTTAGCAAAAAGTTCTTCCCTATCCCCAAACTTAAACCGAACATTGTCCCCAATGTTCTGAAGACTATGCCAAAATAAAAGATGAGAGGAAAGATATTACCAGACTCCACTGTCCTATATCAGAAGCATGGGTTGCCTCCCAAGAAGCGCTAAGTTTATCGTCTTCAGCCAGACGATGATGAAAGAAAAAGAAAAGTTACTGTAAACCTACTGGAATAAGGGTTGATGACTCCCCATACAATAGTAATCGGAAGATTTGAGGGTCAACCCAAAAGATGAAGTATCCAGGAAGGTTCAGTCTCACGTCTATGGAATGATATGGCAGTTTAAGTGAGACTTCCAATGTGAATGATTTATCCCCAAACTTAGATGAAGCAACAATCATTAAGTTTGGCGATAAACTAAAGTTGAAAGACATTGGATAAAACGGATCCTCATAAACATGACAAATTGATTGAGAGACTGTGGAAGAACACACAAGTGATTGACACGAGGTTACTTGGACTTCCGAGGGACATGGTGCATAACTATTTAAGAGATTGGACTCATCTAGATCAACACTCAAACTAGGAGGTTCTAAAATGACCTCATTGGCTCGTTGTAAAATCACCTCCAAGTTAGGTACTAGCTCATTTGAGTCTGACTTAGGTAAAGACTCTGAAAAACTTTCTAAAATTTCTCTTATTATGATGTCATCGGTGTCCTTAAAGAATTCTAAGGTTTCACCTAAGTCAAATGAGTCATCACTCTCTTTACACATTTCTGCAAGCCATAACTCATCATCTTCATCTTCTGTAATACCTCCAATTGGATTCAAAAGGGTATCATCATGACTAAGTGTAGTAAAAGATTGAGAATCAAGAAATAATACAGACTCAGCTTTTGGATCTTCTAAAAGTGGCTCAAGAGTTTGCTCAACAATGGACTCGTATGATAATGGAACATTGATGTTGACATGTTTGAACAATTTCACTACCTCATCAGATTGAGGTAACTTCATCGTCTCCATTAGACGCTGAGGGTATGGAGCTCTAGGAACATAAGGTTCAAACGTTGGAGGTGGACTTTCAGACTCACGAGCCTTCTCAGGATTATCACGAGGGTGTGACTTGTTATCCTCATGAACTCTTACACTCTTGTCAAGAACTCTACCTCTCCTAAGGGTGGTAACTACATTGGCTTGATCGGGTGGTTGTCTAGCCAATGTACATTCTGATCCCTGCCCTGGTTGGCTCAGAACCTCACCAATTTCTATCTGACTAAAGGCTTCTTGAAGTTGACACACCTGGTTTTTTAGACTAACCAATGTCTGAGTGGTCGCTTGCATAAACTCTGGCGTGTTCATGGTGTCCTCTAATGTCAACTTCTTTTCAGAAGAATGTTGGACACTGGATTGAGCATAAGGATCGCTAGAGGCACCAAACTCAGGATGGTTCATAGAAGTACTGGGTTGACTCTGGTATTGACCTTTAGACCAAGAGAGATTGGGATGATTTCTCCAGCTTGGATTATATGTATTACACACAAGTTCTCTCGAAGTTCCCCATTGATGAGATTGCACGGCTAGTTCCTCTAAGAAGGCCATGCCCTCGTCGGCGGTTTTATTAGAAAACCCGCCATTACAGAATGATTCAACCAGGGATATGGTAGGATAATCTAGTCCTTCATACAATATTTGGACTAGTTTCATTTTTCCGAACCCATGGTGTGGACACTCTAGTAGAACATCTTTGAATCTCTCAAGATATGTATGGAGTGACTCTCCTTCGAGTTGCTCAAAATTTAGCAGACTCAGCCTTAAAGCTCTGGTTTTATGCGTGGAAAAGAACTTTTGTAGAAATACACCACTAAGTTCTGCCCACGTAGAAATAGACTCTGGTTTTAAGGCATAAAACCAAGACTTTGCTTTATCCTTTAGAGAGAAAGGGAACAACCTAAGTGTAACGGCATCTATCGAGTTAGGGACGTTCATAGTCTTACATACGTCCTCAAATTCCCTAACATGATAATACGGGTTCTCATTCTCTAGACCACGAAACACCGGGAGCATGTTGATAATCCCTGACTTTATCTGGAAATAAGTGTTAGTCGAGGGTAACCTAATGCATGATGGCTGACAAACCATAGTTGGGTGCATGTAATCTTTGAGAGTCATAGGTTGATTCTCGGTCCTAGCTTGATTAATGTGATCCTCCATAGTCTCGCTTAAAGAAAGGTTTTCAAGTAAAACACTCAAATCAGACTCTTAACAAAATGACCCCTCTCATCACACAACCTAAGAGGCATACACCAAAAGACAAGACAACAGACTCTTTTGATTTTTTTTTTTTTTTTTTTGTATAAAAAGAGTAACGAAACTGCGAAGATCCTAAGGAAAACAACAAAGCAAGCAAGCTGACTCCACCAAGCAACCTAGACACAATCTAGACGACTGGGTAGTCTTTTTCACCTAAAAATTGATCTAGACAGCTTCTACTTCTTACCAAAACTTGAACTATGATTCTTATGAGGAGTTACTCCGTCACAGTACAACGATCAAGAATTGTGTTCTTGGATCGTTCCCTCTTCCTGGGAAAACTCCAAATACTAATCAAGTTCGAGATTTGTCAAGAATGTCCTATAAGCTCGTTACCCTTTGGCCAATGTCTAAATCGATTTTTAATTTTAAGTGAGGCTTGGGCTCGGCGATGTTGTTACCTAGATGGGCAAGAGACCGGTGATGAAATCCGACTCCTATCTTGTAATGGGTTAATGCCCTTACTAATATGATAATTAAACTAACAGTTCGACAATCAATTAGGCAAGCAAAAACATCACAAGTACCCACTTACAGGAGATTCGTGGGTGATCTAGAAGTTACCTCCCGTTCAAGACGGGCGACGACCTTTGTAGACGACCGGGGCCACTCTCCCGTGAGTGTTCGAACCCGAGGCTTCGTTTTGGTTTTCGGTTACAATTTAAATGCCCTCCAATTTAGGGTCAAAACGTTTAAACCAAAAATAAAAACTAAAAAGTCTAAAAGTCTCTCTCTCACCAAAAATACAACTAAAATAAAAAAAATACTAAAAATAAAATGTAAATTTTCCTTCTTGAGCTCCTCTCCTTGTTGCGCCTCTTCCTTTGCTCCTTAGCGTTCTACACACCAAAAATGGAAAAGCAAGTCAAAGTGTCCAAAAATAAAAACTTACCAAAAATAAAACTAATATAGAAATGAGATAAGACAACTTCAAGCTTAGTCCCCGGCAGCGGCGCCAAAAACTTGATAGGCCCAAAATAGGTCTATTCCCGTATACTTGCGGGAATCGACCTATTTTGGGCCTATCAAGTTTTTGGCGTCGTTGTAGTATAGTGGTAAGTATTCCCGCCTGTCACGCGGGTGACCCGGGTTCGATCCCCGGCAGCGGCGCCAAAAACTTGATAGGCCCAAAATAGGTCTATTCCCGCAAGTATACGGGGTCAAGTTATAGTATTTCTAATAAGATCGAGTATCGTCCCAAGGACAAGCTATTTTATCTAAATCTCAAATTAAACCCCCCTTTCATTAATTTTGATTTGTTTTTTTAAGAAACTATTTTAAAAAGAAAGCAATACTAAAAGACTAATAAGAATTAAATCAAGATGAGAAGAAGAATCTAGGGATTTCGATTTCACCACATAAATGGACTACTTAAGATAAGCATTCAATCAACAAATCACTATTTGTTTATAACTCAAAACCTAGCTTAATGAACTAATTAGGTTTCGGATAATATTCTTTAATAACACAATTCAAAATCAAGAATGTATGATTGACTACCATATAAAACTAATTTCCTACACTATCATTCAAGATCTAAAAGGCATATCTCATCTAATAAATCAATAAAAGCATGAAATATCTAATTATAATACATGAATGATAACAAGGTTATAGAATCAACATGAAATGACAATCAATAGGCATTGAAGCTCAAAAATAAGGATTCATTGATTTATAACATATCCCAAAATAAGCCCAAATATGGGTTTCCTCTACACCCTAGATACAAAATTTAGCTACTCATGGAATCTAAAATAATATTCATTGAATTCATAAAATAAATGGAATTACAAAAGATTAATGGAAAGAAATCACCAAGAATGTTCCCAATCCATATTCCCATGTATCTCCATTTTGATGTCCAATTTAAGCTCCAAGTATCTCAAGAATATTGCTCAAAACTCCAAATAATAGCTTATTAGAAGATGAAAGAAGAGAAATTTAGAAGGGAGATAGAAGAAGAAGAGATTTTAGAGAAGAAGGTATGGAGAAATTAGAGGATTAGAAGAAGAAATTAGAAGGAGAAAGAAATTAGAAAGAAAAGATGAAGGTGGTAGAGAAAAGAATGGTGGCTAGGGTTTTTAGTTGAGAAGAGGTAGAGAGAAAAGGAGGCTAAGAGAGGATAAGAAGTGGCTTAGAAATTAGGTAAGGAAGCCTTTGAGAGGGTTTGCAAGTCTAGGGTTTAATGGAGGAGAAAATGATTTATTTATAGGTGGGTTTTGGTTTTGGTTGGGTTAAATGGTAAAAAGAAGGTAAAAGGAGGGTCATTTTTGGAATTATGGGGGTTAAAATGACAAAAACCCTAAAATGAGGGTGTACCCCGGCGGCTAGGGTTTGTGGTGTTAGGGTTTGGGAATCCGGATTATTTGGTGTAGCCGGTCTCATGGAGTTACGTTAAGGGAGGAACAGCAGCCGTCGGATGCTAGGACACGGGATCTGGGTGGACGGGAATCAGACACGTGGCCGGGAGCACGAAAACTTAGCAGCTTCGGATGCACGGAATACGCAATGAAGCACGGGATGCACAGGAGCCGTCGGATCTTGAAAAACGCGGTAGCGGACGGCTGAGATTAAAACGTTAGATCTGGTGCACGGAATTACGTTGCGACGGGCTACACGGGAACATCAACCGTCGATCTGGGACACGCGGAGAAGAACGGTCAAGATTAAAACGTTGAAGTGGGGCTACCGGGTTAACTTGCAGCGCGTCACACTGAATCAGGCCTATAAGAGCCATTTCGCTGCTCAGCGCGAATACGGGAACCGCGTGTTCCAACCTCCATACGTCGACACGTGTCCCTAGCGTACCACGGGCCAGAAACTAGCCCGAGCTTGTACCGAATGTTGACCAAATGTTGACCTGACTTTGACCTTGGTTTATTCCTTCGTCCGGACTCCGATTTGACTTCCGTTTTCTCCTACGGACTCGTCTCGACCTCTACTTTTCAACCACGCACTGACCTTGGCCAAATTTCCAGAATATCCTTGACTCCAAATGACCAAAATACCCTTTATGCATCTTTTTCTCATTTTTAACCGTTTTTCACACCTAACTCAGCAAAAGACACCTAATCAAGAAAACCAACCATTTTATTAAAATAAAGACTCGAAACGAACTAACTCGACTAATTTAAACGACTCCGATGGGACATTTTCATGACCCATCACACCCCAACCCCTACTTTTGGTGCTGGTGCTAGGGGCGATGCCGATCCTCCTCCGCTCGTCACCAGACAGAGTAGAAAGAGAAGGAGAAGATAAGGAAGAGGCGGCAGAAGAGAGACAATTGGGAGTAAAAAAAGACTTTAGCTAAGGTTGCCGGCGGAGAATGGTGAAGTGGCGAAAGGGAGAGGAAAAGATTTAGTGGGTAATAAACACTCAAAAAAAATGAAGGATAAGGGATTGCCTCTAACCATACGTGGTCAACTTGTTGTGACCAAGTCTTGGTGAAAGTTACATTGAATCTAACAAGTATGGGCATTCCCTAGAAAACGTATGGGAAAAAAATTGTTTCTTTATTTAGTTTTCCCCAGACTTCATCGCCTTTTCTTCTCTTAACTCTAACAAGGTTGCCGACAAACTTTAAATGCTGGCGAACTTAAATTTTTGTTTCATCTTCGAGGTCTTCTCCCACCACCACCGATGTTGGTTGATGATGCACAAATATTCAGTCGTTGACTAACGTCAGTAAGTCAAGAATATACCAGAAGTCCAGCGGGTCAACCCTGCTTAAGGCAACAGGATGTTGGACCCGCAACGAGCCAACGATCTGCCACCTACGTCCAGAACTAGGAAGTCGACAAAGATCAGCAAAGGAGCTTCAACCTTATTTCGTCTAAAACACAATCAGGTCAGCCCAGAGATTCTCCAAAGGAGTAAGAGGGTCCACGTAAACTAGGTCGGTTGCCTTACGTCCTAAATTGGGAAGGCAGAAGCGCGCCACATGCTTACTGACATAATCTCAAAATCATCCTAAAGATCTTAGCCGGTTAAAGATCTTTAGTGTTTAAGCAAGCTTCAACTTCAAGAATCTCAAAGGAGGAAACATGTCCTAGAAGATCTATCACCTCAGCAGGATATCTACGAAGTATCATTGAACACAGGAACTTGGAACTTCTATTTATCCTAGATACGAGGTACATCAAAAGGGAAACTCTAACCACGAACATTAGAAAACTTCCCACACAGTGGATCACAACCGCCTCATCTACATCGTCTATCACAGTCGGTCCAATTTAGTCTATAAAAGGGCATCACATCGCCTTCTTCAAGGCACGTTGAGAAACTAAATACATTCCCACAAAGGTTCATTTAATACTCAATCTTATTATTGCAAAGAGCAATCTGACTGTCTTGAGCGTCGAAGTGGTTTCCGAACCCCTTGCAGGCCCCCCTGATTTTTAAGGAGCATGGAGCAGGAAGATGGATTATCCATCAACCAGACGGAATATTCGTTCATAACAGACGCTGTCATGCATCATGTCTCGATTTCTTGATGATTAACGGAAAGTTATTTTTTGACTAGTAACCACCACCTTCTCCGATTTTCTCTTCCATTTCCTCTTTTTCGTTGCATCTCTATCTCTTGGACTCTTTTTAGATCCCCTTCAGCAACAAAAACCCAAAAGAAGGGGGCATGTCGTCTTCACAAAGGAGTTACAATTTGAAACTTCTTCGTGAAGAGGAAGGGTTTCCATATTGGAAACTCCTACGCCCATCTGAAGGTTCCCCTTCGACAGGGATTCTTGTCAGCGAAGGGGAACTAGAGAGAGAAAGGCCATGAGAGATAAACCTGGAGAGAGAGGCCAAAAGGTAAGGGCCAGAGAGAAAACGAGAAAAAAAGAGAAAAAGTAGGAGGAGGTGGCCGACCATCACCGGTTTGCAGCTATGGTGGTGGTAAACTGATAATGGGAAAAGGAGATGAGCAAGAAGATATAAGAAAAAAAATATTTTGGGAAAATTTTCCACCCAAATGATTTTTTCCCCCTAGACGTCCACCTTTAGAAAATGTCACTCGATTAGATTTTATGCCCTTCCACCTTTTAAGAAAGTGCATTATTGTAAGGCCAAAAAGAAATAAAAATTTATTTATCAGGGTTGCGCGTTTGGGGTATCCAAAAACGTCTTTGGAAAGTAATGACTTAGTCTTTATTTTAGTCCAAAATGTTTTGTTTTTCTTGTTGCAAGGGTCCAAAAGTTTTCATGGAACATGGTTATATTTTTTCCCTTTAATCTTCATCTCCACGTCTCTCTAAAATGAAACACTCATTCTGATTCGATTCTTTCTCTATTTCTCTCTCTCTGAAAAGAACATTGTAACAATCGAGTGTTCACAAAAATTATCAGTAGCTTGAACAATCTATCATGACTAGCATTTATTGTGAACAATGAGACGGAGATGCTGATGTCGAAAAATGTCACTTCCGATTATCAGCCAGGAAATAGAGACATTGGTGGTGAATCGTCTGATTGAGTGGTATTAATAATTTTATGTCTCATCAAGTTTTTTTTGTTGAAATGTTTCATCAAGTTGATAACCTTACCTTTTGGAATGTGAATAAGTCCTATTATAGAGTGACTCAATTTCGTAGAAAACATAAAAGAAATAAGAAGATGAATGTGGCTCAAAGAAAAAATAAAAAGGAAAAAATTATTAATAATATTACCAAACTAACTTTTTGACTTATAAGCAAGTGTCTTGCCAAACTAACTTTATGTTATTTTTTACTTTTTAAAAGTATAAGAACTTTTACTGCAATCAAAAGTACTTTTGCGTTGCCAAACGACACCTCAATGTTCTTTTTTTTTCATCTTTATCAATGTCTTGACCGACGACTAACTTGCTTCCACGACCTACCCCGACAAGCACAAAGTTCTCCGACCACTATCATTATATTTGTATTCTTGTAACTTCGTCATCTCACTCTTCATCTTCATCGCCACCATCACATCATCTCCTCTCAGTTCTCACTCAACCTTCTTTTTTTTCTTTTTCTTTAAAAAGTGAATTAGGGTTTCAACCCTTTTAAGCAATTAAAGTTTAAGTTGAAGAAGCGGGTATTGTGATATCTTATGCCAAATCATTTTTTTTTTTGTTGAGATATGCCAAATCATTTTGATCAAACATCTTCAGCAACTTTTTCTTTTTGTTGTCAATTATCATGGTCATAATGCTTCATTTCTTTCACACATCATTAGTCAAATATTTGGCCATTTAAGTTCATCCCTTTACACCTATCAATTGATTAGGGCAAATGGGCAATGAAGAGTACTAGTAAATACAATGGCCATTTAAGTTTTGTAGAATCAGGATTCAAAGTTTTTGTTCTTTCATTTAAAACATATGGGTGTATTAGGCTTTTAAATTATCTTGATTTTGATATATAGAGTGAAACTGGGTTGTGGCCGATAAAAGTGGTGAAGAAGAAAAATGATATTTAATTTTAGATCCTTAAATTTGACTGTCTCATACAAACTCTTTTTACACTGAATTTAATTGTTCACATAAGGAATTTAGTTGTCCATATATTTGGCGACCTTGGAAAAAACATGCACGTTTGTTTTTGGTAAAAATTGGCCACAATTCCCAAAAAGACACACATGATACTAAAAAGATTAGAAGTCGCTTAAAAGAAAAAGTTAGGTTGGGAACTTATTTGTCAAGTCCATTAATTTCACATTTCAAGAGGGTAAAATGAAAACTACGTCTTTTGCCCATGAGTTTATGTTAGGTGCACAAGTCATAGGCATATTTACATACATCAGACGAACATGGGTTGTGTCATGCGCAAAATACTCTATGGTGTGAAAGATATTCGAAAATGCATTATGCATTATCTTTCATTCAATGTGAATTCACTCTTCTGTATAATTGCAGAGTCGTGGGTAAGGAGGTGTTGTCGTTGCGTTCCCCATCTTTACCCAGGACCCCATCTTATTAACCAGTGGTTAAAAAAATTAAGTATGCAACAATCAAGAACGTTGTTCGGGTGGTTAAAAAAAGAAAGAGAGATTTTAATTATCCAACGGTCATGACTTACGAGAGAAGTTAAAGTGTTTGAAATGATATTTAAAAAGTCACATCTTGAGATGACATGCCTATTAAGTAAGTTTTTTCTTCCAACAAAAGAAAGTGTTTGAATATATGAATGTTAGAATACATAGTACCACATTGTCCAATTGATAAAACTTCTCTCTTATGTAACTCTATATAAAGAACTTATGTAATAGCTAGGAAATCAATACAATCAATATAATTTCTTTATTTCTTACATGGTATAAGAGCTTCTAGGTTTCTTTCTTGGGTTAGTCGTTTATAGTCTTCCGCTAGCCGGCGGCGGTAGTCTTATTAATGGCTATCGTCCGCCGGACTTTTATCGGTTATTTGCTTTTATGCTTCAAGTTTAGTGTTTTTTTTCAACAAAGAGTAGTTCTCTTCTATTGTTGAGATCTAATCATTCTTCAATACTTTTCTCAATAGTATTTGAAGATGATGAAGATTAACAAGAAGATGAAAGATCCAAACAAGAGTGATTTGTTGAAGAAATCACATGATATACTCTTCAATGATCTCAAGCATTTCAAATGTCAAGTTCTCCACAACATCAAATCTATGTGTATCAATGGTCCATGAAGTTCTATTTTGAGAGAAATTGGAAAGCTATTAGAGAGGGGAAAAAGAATTCATGGATTTCTTCATTAGAATAGTTATATAACCCAAATTTATCTTGAAGCTATACTTATAGTTGTCCAAAATCTTGATTACGATATGATGCACATTAAGTGTTTGATATAATGCATCAAAGAAATCTTGCTTATTCTGAAAGATGGTTTTCATTTGATGTTTTGAAAACATGTTTGTGGGTTCTTTTATGGCAAAAGAGTTAATTCTCTTAGTTGATTTGCTCATACTTCTTAGTTGAGAATATACCTGGCAATGGGGCCAAGTTGGCAATGGAGCCAACAATACCTGGCAATGGGGCCAACCTGGCAATGGAACTAACAATACCTGGCAATGGGGCCAACCTGGCAATGGAGCCAACAAAACCTGCCAATGGAGCCAACTTTTCTTCAAATGAACTTCCAATGGAGAAAAGAACAACAAAATCAACAAGAACAACAACAGCAAAATCGACAACAACAAAATCAACAACTTAGTAACCTCACAATGATGCCTTCATGATCAATCAAGTCCAACATCTACAATTTGTTTAGCAAACTCATGAATTTTTCACTAGCAAAAATCATTAGTTTGAGGGGGAATGTTAGAATATATGAATGTTAGAATACATAGTACCACGTTGTCCAATTGATAAAACTTCTCTCTTATATAACTCTATATAAAGAACTTTTGTAATAGCTAGGAATCAATACAATCAATATAACTTCTTTATTTCTTACAGAAAGGGCACTAGTATTTACAAAGCTACTAAGAGCTATTTACAGAGCTGGTTATTTGGGCACTAGTATTTACAAAGCTACTAAGAGCTATTTACAGAGCTGGTTATTTGGAGGTCATATGGATATTTTTACTAAAGTATGGGGCCAGGCAGGAAGCTTTTCACAAAGTTGGGGGCTATTTGGGAAATAACCCTAATATTTACAAATAGTTTGATTTTATCACTACATATTAGGTATTTAGAATTAGACCCCTATTTTAGAGATAGGTAAGATTTTTGTTCTTTTTATTCTCCTTACTTATTTGTTTAAGTTTCCAAAAACATCTTGTTATAAATTTTAGGTTTTATTGGTCATAAGTTTCGCTTTGATGTTATAGACTTATCTTGATGTATTAGGGTTTCATAGCTTCTTGTAGTTAGTCTGCTTATGTTATGATTTTTATCTTCTTTCTCTAGAAATCTTGAATGACATGTACGTATTGAATTAGATTTCTCTTTAGCTCCTGAGGTGGGATTTTCTAGTTTTAACTTTGGTTGAGTGACTTCTTTTACAAAGTATTAGGGTTCTTCGGTAGGGTTTTGAGGATGATTAAAAGTTTTTGTTGAAATTCATGGAAAAAGATGATATTTTGTTGCCATATTTTTTTTTGGTTGGTGTCGACAATTTCTTGTTTAAATTCGATGGTTTATGCCGAAAATCCACGTTTTTGTTGTTTTTCACCGAAAATTTTAAATTTCTGTCTCGATAAAAAATTATTTGATGTTCATAGTTTATATTCATTCCTATGTTATAGGTCGATTTTTCACTTCATTACTCTATGCAGAGGAAAGAAACCCGGTGCCCGTCTTACTGATCAGACAGAATCAAACAAAGAACTACGAGTTGAAAGAGAGATAAACATAGTCTAGTCTAAGGAAGAGAGCTGAAAAATGGTAACTACTTCAAGACGAAGCCGCATCACAAACATTAGAGGGAACCACACCATCAGCTTTAGAGGGAGCCGTACCACCAACTTCAAAAGGAAGCTGCATCACAGACATTAGATGAACCTGTTCCACTAATTGAACTCTCCATACGAGATGAGCATTTGACTAAAACAATTTTACGTTGTTCCCCAACTTCAATGCATCAATTAACAACTTCTTGCCGGACCCAAAAAACTATAACGTAAACACAACAAAAAATGAGTATGTGAGACCAAATGTAATCAAAGATTAACAAAAAATGGGTTCAAACTAGCTTGCCACGTCTGTTTCGAAAAATCGAGACAAATCAAAGGTTAAACAATTGGGTTTGATTGGATCTTCAGGGCTATTATGCTCATCATTGACTGTACTATTTTTGTCTCCATTGCTATTAAGATTTGCCTAGATAAAGTGAAATGCGCAACAATTTTAAAGTTTGACAAAAATATAAGTTTCAAAATAGGCAAGCAGTTTTCTGAGAAATTTCCGGTACCAATTTTTTTTTTGATAAAAACGTCATAAAAAATGTTCATCGTTCTAAGCATTATTTGACTAAAATTTGGGTCGTTCATAAAAGTGAGGAAAAATGTTGACCTAGAAAGGAATAATCACCACAAATTAGTTTATCTTGCCTCTTAAGTTATTTCTTCACTTAGTATGTTGTTATAAGAGTTCAATTGAGAGTTGTAGTCGAGTTCTTCAATATCAAACTCTTTCGTTAATGAAACTTCTTGACCATCAAGCTCCTCTATTAGTGCACCTTCCTCATTGTTAGTTTCTTCCGTTACTAGTGATCGTGAGTTAATTGTTCATAGTTGTGGTGGTGATTGGTGGGGTGGTGGAAGGCGTTGGTGATGGAGTTTAGGAATGAAAGTGATAAAATATCTTTTACTCTATAATCGATATATAATCTTTTCCGGGTCGATCTTTATCGAAATTTTATTTTAGTCTCTCCGTGCTCTGTAAATAACAAAGTCTTATTTACAAAGAAAGTGAAAAAAGTTCCAACCGAAATTTTGGGATCTGTAAAGAGCCAAAGTAGCTCTGTAAATATCATCGACAAAAAAAAAGTATGTTTTTTGACTTCTTCTCTCTAACTCTTTCTCCACCTCCAACTTCAAACTTCTACAGCTTTATAAATAAATAATTTTTTGTCCTTTACTTTCAATCATCTCAGACTCAGACTTCTCTGTCCTTTTCTAATTATTTTTTCTCTCTATTATAGTTACTACTACCTATTATCTAATTAGGTCTTCTAAATGCACAAAATTTCCATTATTATTTTATTACCAAATTTATATTGAACCAAGTCAGCAATTCTAGTATTCAATATATATTGAGTTTTTTTGTTAGTGGGGGAAACCTGCAAAGAGTTCAAAAACTGCTCCGACGCTCAAGCCAGTCAGGGTGCTCGTTGAAGTAAAAGAATGAATGTTGATTGATCCTTTTGGGGGCGAGTTATGGGAACTCTGAGTTTTGGGTGATCTTTTTAGGGTAAAGAGATCGTGTCTTGGGAAGGACGATGTTGGGGGGCCTTTCATAGGCGATGTTAGGCCGACTATGAATAGTGGTGGTGGTGAGGCGGTTGCCATCAGACCAAAGAGAAAGTTTCCTCTCTGGAGTATTTAGGGTTTCTCTTAGAGTCTATCTCGGATCTTTGATAAGTGGAAATTCCTAAGTTCAAGGATCCTTCGTAGATATCTTGCCGATGTGATATATCCTAGAGGAGAAGTTTCCTCCTTTAGTTACGTGGAGTTCAAGCTGGCTTAAGCACTTCGAGATGTGTAGCCGACTGAGATCTTTCTGGAAGATTCGGGATGAAGTCGGTAGGTCGTCTAGCGCTGCTGCCTCCCCAGTTCTGGGCGTAAGACATTGGTCGGATCTGTTTGGACCCCCCCCCCCCTTACTCCTCTGAAGATCCCATGACTGATATGTCCATGCCAAGGGCGTTTGGTAGGGATGGTTTCTTCTGGCCGACCTCCAAGTTAGGGGAATATTTGGTGGACCATCAGGGGCTCAACGGTTCTGCTACCTTAAGCCGGGTTGACCCAGTAGACTTTAGGTCTGATCTTGACTCTTCAGACGTTAGTCAACGTCTGGACATTTTATGCATCATCAACTATCATTATCACTACCGTCAATGTTCTCTTCAGTTTTACCATTAGGTCTGACACTTTCGCCTTCATTACGTGCATCTATTTGTAGAAAATCGTACCTATACATATAGACATATCCATTGCATTAGTAGTTTACAGTTTCTTCATGCAAAATATAAATAATTACTTTGAAAAGTAAAAAAAACTTGACTTCAAATATTGACAGAGATGGTAAAACATTCAAATAACTTATCAAAGATTTACTATAATGTTATCAAACATTAACAAAACTTTCATTGATGTTAACTTGTGTTAGCAACTTACAAAATACACATAAAAGTTACTTCACAAAAAAGATCATGTAAATGTTACTAACTAAAAGATTGAACCATAAGTTATATATAACAAGTTAACAAGTTCAAGTGACAAGATCATTCCAAAAGATGTCACTACGACAAAAACCCAAAGCATTTAAGCACACTTTTTACTGATGGAACCTGTTGGAAAGGGTCCTTGTGGAGCTTCATGCTCCCCCTGGAATGAAGAAACATTATCGTATATGTAAAAATTACCCTCATCATCAAATTCACAATCACCCGGTGTTGAACCTCCATGAGTACTTTGACTATCGTGATAGGTTCTTACATCGTTTTCGTCAAAGTGTAGACTCATTGCTCCTTTTTCACTACCATTTTTATTTCCGACCACGAGGCATATATCTTCATAGTCATCACATGCCTCTTTCATCCATCTATGCTTTGGATGAGACTAAAAAATTCACCAAAAATATCTTATTAGTGTGGATACCAAATATAAAGAATGTGAATACTCAAGTAAATAAACATATGCAGACCTTCACATATCCCATATTTCTTCATCGGCGGTGAACTTCTTCGTTGTTGAGTCATAACCAAATCCAGAGCTGAATTTCAATAACTCTTGCTATGCTTTATATATCCTCCGAAAATATTTGAAGTGACTTTGATATTCCACATATGATATGGTGCAATTAAGTTGAACATTTAATGATGACACCCAACTTCTTATTGAAAGATCCACTTCTATCCTGCCAATTGAAGCCTACGACATCTACTAAAAGCTTCAATAAAAGATTCGTCTCTTCCATTGTCCAAATCTTATAGGCTACTTTTTCTTTGGTTGCATTTAATTACTTGGAAGTATCCATTTTACGGTACTACGTATAAGAAGAAAAGTACTTAACATTACATTATATCCTAAAGAATATAAATATCACAAACAACTACTACATACATATTTTGAAACGGCAAAACTATAATTTTTTTATCCTCAATAAGTTCTATAAGTCCTAAAGAGTTAAAATTGAATTATCTAAAGTTAGTAATACTAAGAACAACTACAGCTGCTGTCTAAAAAAGAAACATAAAGTTTGCAAGAACTATCATCTTCCCAATCTTCTACGGAAAAAGTTTACACAATACATGTCAAAGTTATTAAAAAGGAAACATAAAGTTTGCAAGAACTATCACTTGATCGATGAGATATCATGTTGGTATATACTTGAGTCAGGTCGACTTTCTTAAACAACAGTGACAAACATGATATGACAAAAACAAAAGTTTACACAAAACATGGAAAGTACAAAGGCAACTAATAATTTGATAGAAGGTACAATTCAAGCTCCTTTCATACATTTGCTTTCTTATAACTTTGCCTATATCACCATGGTTCATATTATATTCATGTAAATAGTAATATGACAAAACTATATCTGATGCAGATGCAGTTTTTTATTGTCTTGAAGTGGGTTAGAAGCTACCTACAACTGACGTAATTATTTTAAACAAAAATGGATGATTCAGGAGACAAGGATATAACATTTAGGTTATAGATAGTATCAGTAGCGGGATCTCAAGATCACATATACAACATTTATCATTTTTAATCACCACCCAAATTCTAATTGTTATTTACGTCAGATGTAGTTTATAATGTCAGTAGCGGGATCTCAAGATTCTAATTGTTTGTTTATTTTTAAACATAGATCAGATCATTGACATTATAAACATCCCAACAACGACTAATCAAGATATCACCATACAATTGTTTGTCTATTAAGCAAGAGATTGGTGGAAAAAACGGGTCGAGTTGACGCAGCGGATGTATAAGTTTTTCCCCTTTGTGTTAGTTACGAGGATATATAGAAGATTATGTGGGAGCAATAAACAAAGAACTGAAAGTAATAAGACAACAATTTTAACATGGAAAACCTCCTCAATGTGAGAAGTAAAAACCACGGGACTCGTAGTCCAACCAAATCAACTATAATAGGCAAATTAGTTACAGACTACTACATCCACCGAGACTCAGACCTTTCCCAAAAGAATCAATCTCAAACACGAAGAAACACGAAGAAAACCTCACAAGCAAGAACAAAAAAAGCCCAGAAATATTCAGTCTAAAACGACCCTAAATTCACTAGGATTCCGGCCACCAATCAACGATCCCACCATACAAATACTAGATGAACGGGTTAAGAACACTTCTGCCAAATTTCAGCTTAATCGGAGAAGAACTCACCGTCGGATTTTCCGAACAACGAAGACTGTGCGTGCTGAAACAAATGAGCCCCGCTCTTCTCAGCAACCGTCTTCTCTCTCCTTCTTCTCTTGTGCGTTTCTAATTGTGCAACTTACTTAAGATTAATATTAAGGAAATATTTATAGACTTCCCTAAACCCTAATCCACCGACCTAAGTCACCGACCCAAAGAAGCTCGACTTGGGTCTGGGTTTGGTTTCCTAGTCCAAACCCAACTAGATTTCCCCACTAGGAAGAAAACCCAACAAATTCCCCCTCCGACTAGGTGGGAGAAACAGCCAGCCCTGTTGTCCCCTTAACAGCCCTGGAAACAGCCAAATCCGTTTTTCCTCGACAGCCCTGAACAACCAGCCCTGCTTTTTCCTGACCGCTGGAAACATCCAGCCCTACTATCCTCGACATCCCTGTTGTCCCTTGGCGAACCTGAACAACCAGCCCCGCTATCCCTCGGCAGACCTCCAGCTTCCCCTTCGGCAGAGCCTTCATCATCGTATCAGCTCCGTTATCGTCTGGATGAACTTTAACCAGCTCTAACTCCTTGGAAGCAACCACATCACGTATCCGATGATACCTCACATCGATGTGCTTCGAACGCGAATGAAACGTCGAATTCTAATCCGATCTCCTCGAGATAATTCTTCATCCACAACAACTCCTTACAAGCTTCAGTTGCGACTATAACCTCAGCTTCAGTGGTAGAAAGTGCAACGCACTTTGCAGCCTTGACCGCCATGCTACAGCTCCCCCTGCAAATGTTACCAAGTAACCCGAAGTAGACTTACTTGAATCAATGTCCCCAGCCATATCAGCGTCAGTATAACTGACATGTAGTGACTGATCACCTCCGAAAGTAAGCTTCAAACCAGAAGTCCCTCGAAGATATCTCAAAATCCACTTCACTACAACCCAATGTTCCTTCCCCGGATTAGAAAGAAACCTATTAACAGTATCGACTGCATGAGCTATGTCAGGTCTGGTACACACCATAGCATACATCAAACTACCAACTGCAGAAGCATATGGAACCCTCTCCATACCTTCCCTCTCTTAATCTGTACTAAGACTATGTTGACTGCTCAATCTAAAGTGTCCAGCAAGAGGAGTGCTAACAGCTTTAGATCTATCCATGCAAAACCTTTGAAGTATCTTCTCAATATACTTCTCATGAGATAAGTGAATCAACCTGTTCTCTCTATCTCGAACAATTCTTATACCAAGAATCTGCTTCGCTGGACTCAAATCTTTCATGGAAAAGAACTTGTTAAGCTGCTTCTTCAACTCCTGGATTCTCCCAGAGTTCCTGCCCACAATCAACATATTGTCAACATACAGCAACAAGATGATAAAATCATCTTCACCAAATCTCCGAACAAACACACAATGATATGAAGTAGTCTTATTATAACCATGCTCCCCCATAACTGACTCAAACTTATTATACCACTGTCCTAGTGCCTCTTTTAATCCATAAAGGCTTTTCTTCAAGCGGCAAACATAGTCCTCTTTGCCCTTCTTCACAAAGTCTTCCGGTTGCATCATGTAAATCTCTTCCTCCAAACACCATGGAGCAAAGCAGTCTTTACATCCATTTGTTCCACCTCTAGATCAAGGCTCGCTGCCAATCCAATTGCAACCTGAATGGATGACATCTTCACAACAGGAGAGAATATTTCATCGAAATCAATTCCCTTCCTTTGGCCGAACCCTTTCACAACCAACCTAGCCTTGTATCGAGGGAGCAAACTGGTCTCCTCATGCTTAATTCCGTACACCCACCTATTAAGCAATGCCTTCTTACCCTTAGGTAACTCCACCAGCTCAAAAGTATGGTTTTCCTCAAGAGAATCCATCTCTTCTCTCATGGCCTTCTGTCATTCATGTTTATGTTCATCTTCCAAAGCTTCACTAAAGCTTTCAGATTCTCCTCCATAAGTAAGTAACACATACTCACTAGGATCATACTTTGTCGAAAGTTTCAGACCTCTCTCAGATCTCATAACAGTAGGGAGGTTCTCGGTAGTTGGTGTTCCATCATGATCGTCACCATGACCACCAGTACAATCTTCTCGTGCGTGAGCATTAGCACCGTGTGTATCAACTTGAACCTCAACCTCGACATGACCATCAACAGATTTAGAAGGAGCAACCTCCAAATCAATCAAACCTTCATAACCCTGAGCTGGATTTCCGGACTTGTCAATGTCCTTAATCGTTTGATCTTCCATGAACACAACATCTCTGTTTCTGATGATCTTCTTCTCCACTAGGTCATAGAACCTATACCCAAAATCATCCTGACCATAACCGACGAACACACACTGTCGCGATTTCATCTCCAGCTTCGACCTTTCATCTTTAGGAATGTGGACAAACGCCTTACACCCAAAAACCTTCAGAGGACCATAAGAAATATCCGTACCGTCCTCTGGACTATCACTCTCCAACGAAGCACTTGGTGACAGGTTCAACACATGAACAACCGAGCTCAAAGCTTCTCCCCAGAAAGTCTGCGCCAAGCCTGACTGTGAAATCAAACACCTAACTCTCTCGACAATTGTCCTATTCGTCCTCTCAGCCAACCAATTCAATTGTGGATTCTTGGGTGGCGTCTTCTGATGTTGAATATCGTGTTCCCTACAGTAAACATCAAATGGTCCAGAATACTCTCCACCGTTATCACTGCGAATGCACTTCAGCTTCTTACCTGTCTGTCTCTCAACCGATGCCACAAACTGCTTAAAATAACTCAAAACCTGATCTTTGGACTTCATAAGATAAACCCACAACTTTCTAAAGTGATCATCAATGAACGTAACAAAATATGATGAACCACCAATAGATTTTGTCTTCATTGGACCACATACATCTTAATGCACCAGATTAAGTATCTCGAGTTTTCTTGAAGATGCAGAAGACTTGAACGGGACCCTATGTTGTTTCCCTGCAAAACAATGTTCACACTTTTGTAATTGTAAATCAGAAGACTTGAACAACCTAATACCAATACTAGTCTCCAAGCAAATATCACCAATGCCAACAACCTGTGCCAAACCATCATTACCCATCTTCACGGAACCATAACTACCCGAAGTATAGGAATAGAACAAATCCCGCTGCGATGTAGCATGAGTAGTCGCTCCACTATCAATAACCCAACTGGATTCATGACATGCAATGTTAATAGCATCATTCTCACAGAGTATAAAAAACTCATCTTCAGTAACCTGATTTTTTGGTTTTCCGCTGTCTTCCCTGAAAACTTTTCTGCTTTCCCCAAAACAATGGATTTGTTTTTTAATTAAATATTAGGTCATGTTTATATGGGCAAAGTCAACAATAGAAAAGTGTCATAACAAAAAAAAATCAAATAAACATTGTTAACAAACCCAAAACTCTTAGTTTGAGTGGTAAGAAGTTTAGTCTTCCACCATTAAAGATAGAGAGAACGAGGCACACTGATAATTTCATAAAAAAGAAAGGGTTATTTCCCTAATGGCCCCCTACTTTGTGACCAGCTTCCCGCCTGGCCCCCTACTTTACGAGAAATACCCATATGGCCCCCTAAAACCGTTAACTTTAACTTTCCGTCACTCTCTCTCCTCCA
>BEHA01000040.1:1105121-1127206 GCA_002897215.1 Eschscholzia californica subsp. californica
TTTATTACAAATGGTGTGATATTATGTATGTGTGACGTGATGGAGTTGGTGAAGGGTTGTAAGAGTATTGTGGTTGGTTCGACCCTCTCTACCGGATGTGATATAGGTATGGAGCGTATGGGGTCGGCGATAACACAATGGATGACCTTGTGGGCCACACTCTTACATAAGGTGGACACCAACTCGTCATGTCGCTTTTTGTTGTTTGTTACATATGTGGTACATTTTATTTCTAATGGTCACAACTCGGATACTATACTTGGACATCTTCTCAGGATAAGTGGTTGTCTATTTGTTTTGGTAGCTCTTGAAACTGTCTATTGAGGCTTTAGAGGTTTCGAAATCTACTTGTTGGGGTCTGACCCAACCTTTTATTTTTCAGGACAAGGAAATCGGGAAGTGCCACCTGCTTGAGTCATAGTTAGCCTTGGAGGAGTTTCTTTAGTGATTTTCTTTCTTTCTTTAGGTAGTTATTTGGAGTTGTATCTCCTAAACACTTGGTGTTATTTATGTTTTATCTTATCCGACATTTGTGTCGATGATTTAGAGACATCCTATGAGTTTTGAGAAACTTGGTAAAGTTTCAGTAGTTGATTTATTGTCACTTTTTGAGCTTCATGTTCGATACTATTTGTCTCCTTGATGAGTATATCGTATATGTTTACTGTTCTGCGGAGAAATGCTTTAAGTTTAGGTTTTCATGGCGGCCGACGTGGAAATCTGGATTTGGGGTGTTACAATATCACCATCAAAATGAGAAAAATGTGAGCCTATCACCATCCAAATGAGATTCATTTGTAGTTTTCTCTAGATCATTAATTGTAACATGTATTAAACTAATTCCGTTTTTCGTTTGACAAGTTCGTTTGCCCATTCATAGTACTACATAGACCAACTTGATTTATAATTTCACAAAATTTTGTTTCTTTCCTGCGCCCGTCTTTAGGATTTTCTTCTTTGAGAATCCCATATTTTTTTATAAACTATCATACTACGTAATTTTTGTTTATAATATGTTATTTTCTGCTACAACATTTTTTCGTGCATCATAAAAAAGAGCATAAAAACAAATATCATTTCTAGTCCGCGGAACTCACGCTTATTTTTTGTCTGGAGAAGATTTCAGACTCATTTGTGAGTCTGAAATGAACTTTTGGCCCAAACTCTCGTTGCAACAAGAAAAATGGTCTATAATGCTATTTTTGGCATAAACATTTGATTTTTGGGTTATTTCCCAAACGGCCCCCAACTTTGTGACCAGCTTCCTGCCTAGCCCCCTACTTTAGCAAATATTTCCCGTATGGCCAACATTCCGTTACTCTTAGCACGACATATCATCATCTTCTCCGGCATGGGTCGCCGGCCGGCCAAATTTCCGGCCGGCGACCTTCAAATTTTTTTTTCCCTCTCTAAAAAAAAATAATTTTTTTTTTTATTCTCACCTCTCTCTAAACTCCGGCGAAGGGAAACCCCTTCGCCGGAGTTTAGAGAGGAGAGAACAAAAAAAAATTTTTTTTTTTTTTAGAGAGAGAGAGAAAAAAAAATTTGAAGGTCGCCGGCCGGCGACCCATGCCGGAGAAGATGATGATGTGTCGTGCTAAGATGATGTGGCAGAGAGAGAAAATGAGATGGAGGAGAAAGAGTAACGGAATGTTAAAGATAACGGGAAAAGGGGGTCATACGAAAATTGTTGCTAAAACAGGGGGCCAAGCAGAAAGTTGGGGGCCATTTGGGAAATAACCCTTGATTTTTTTGGTTAATACTGATATAACAAAAGGCAAATTTAAGAATCCATATTTTCATTTTTCACAATGATCCTCCTATAGCCTTTTATTTTGAATAGCAAGTAGATGAAGGATACTTGCAACAAAAAAAAAAGTAGATGAAGGATAAATATAAGTGGTTCGATCCGGAATCTCATACTAACACCTCTAAATTCAAGAAGTGTTTCAAAAAAGACCATTTTTATAGAAAAATACATTTTTCAACAACACAATCACAAAAACCCCAAGAAGATATATGTACATACTCCAAATATGACACATCAAGAGTTTGGCCTCATGGCTCATTACGAGGCGTGGCTTACAAAATGAGAATCGTAGTACTTCTTACGAATATGTACTTCTACTACGGCTTGGAAGTAAGTTTGCTTCTCGTCTCTTTCGAACCTGGACCAAAAAGAAAAATTGTTTTTCGGGCTGGTGCCATTTTCATTAACATGAGTCACTTTTTTTTTGAAATTTGACTTCGATACACGATAGTCATTACAATGCCGTTGATACATCAAAGACGTTATAAGCACGATAACTGCCAAATCAAACCAGAACAGGCTTAAAGCCCAACTAAACTATGGCCTAAAGCCCATCTACATTATTTATGCCCTAATATCTCCAAGTTCAATAATCCAGAAATTCCACTTTTTCTAGGGATCGAACCCGAGACCTCGGGAGACCATTGGAGTATATGCCAACACTTTAACCACTCGATCAACCAATTGTAGACCTTTGTATCTCAATATCACACTACTCTTATGACTATCCATATTTGATTCAAAACCCTCTTAAAGTCATACAAAGTTTCTTTGGTGTGGGCTTCCACTTGATCAATCTAGGCCTCCAATCCACCCAAGAAACTATTCATATTTATAAATTTTTATGTGAAATTTTATTCCAAAGTAGGCATTGTCGGAAATGCTTGTTGTCTATTTTTCCCATTCGTAAAACGTATATAAGGGGTTTTTGCACATATTTTTCGATTTTGTTTTCACAGGTGAGTCCGCTCAAGAACCCTAGTGTTTTTGCAATTTTAAACCCTGCAGTTTAGAATGCCCAGTCGAACTGTAAGGAATCCACAAGTACTAGAGCAGACTCCCTTCCCCACTCCTATACAATCAAATTAATCTAGCATTACAAACTTATAATAAGACCGCGGCTTTGGCGCATAAAAAATAATCTCCGTGGAATAAATTCTCTAGGGAATTCATGTTTTTTTGTACATTCTCGGGGGAATATTTTATTTTAGCCCAGAAACTCACTTGATCAAAAATTGTCCCTTAATCTTCATCTTCTCTATCACCTTCACCACCACAAACTTCCCACCACCACAATCCCGGCCACTACCATTCCGACCACCATTGCCACCTCTTGCCTCTCCTCTCTCGCTCACTGTTACCCTTTATCTTTTGTTGCTTTCACTTTTTTTTTGTTTCTCTCTCTCTCTTTCATTGTAAATCACTCTCATTCTTTCTCTCGGTGGAGACACATCTCTCCATAGATTTGTTTTTCTCTATCACTCTCTATATGTCTCTTGTAGTCTATCTCTCTTCTCTCTTCCCCCAATCAGATGACATCATGACTCATACCAAATCACCAACAAATCTTTCTTTTTTCTGCTCACTGATCCATCAATCAATCCTATGCTATCCTCAAAAGGTAAGAACTTGATCAGTTAATTCTTAGGTGTTGATGACTTCAATTCTAATTTTGATTTGAATTGTGTAATCAATCAAGCAAAGTGTTGGAAATTAAAAGAGTTTAATTTCCGAATGATAAAGGAAATTATAACTTGCACAAACAAAGAAGAATGAAGAAGATATTTAACTGAATTGAATTACTTGAATTGATTTGATGGAAATAAACTACAAAGACTGGTCTATTTATAGACCCAAATTCTACCCACTAACTAAGACCACTAGTAACATGATTCCACTAACTCATCCATTAACCCACTAACTTAATCAACAAAAGAAATTAACTTCCCACTAACTTAATTCTCTAATTAGTTAATTAAATAAAAACAATTTTGAGCTTAAGTAAAATTACATAAAAATTAACACCCTCCCTTAAACTCAAACGGTATAACGCCCATCATGATCTTCAACTTGTAAAATGAATCAACTTTCAATGGCTTAGTGAAAATATCAGCCATTTGTTCTTCTGATTTGCAAGACTTCACATCAATCTCATTGTCCTTCACAAGCTCACGAATGTAATGATACTTTATATCGATGTGTTTACTTCTCCCATGAAATACTGGATTTTTTGTTAAGGCAATAGTTGATTTATTGTCACAAAATATAGTTGTTGGTGATTCTTGCTTCTGACTAAATTCATCGAGTAGACGTCGTAACCAAACAGCTTGACTGGCACATGAGGCTGCAGCTATATATTCAGCTTCTGCAGTTGAGAGTGCAACTACCTGTTGTTTCTTTGATGACCAAGAAAATACACCTGAACCAAGGTGAAATACAAAACCAGAAGTGCTTTTCCTGTCATTAATATCACCTGCCCAATCACTATCGGTAAAACCAACCAGATTAAAATTGTCAGTAGGTGAGTACAAAATTCCATGAGTTTGGGTACCTTTGATGTACCTCAAAATTCTTTTTGCTGCCTGCAAATGTATCTGACTAGGTTTTTCCATGAATCTACTTATCAATCCCACTCCAAACACAATATCAGGTCTAGTAGAAGTCAAATAACGAAGACTACCAACTAAACTTCTATAATAAGTTGGATTCACAAATTCACCCTTACCGTTATAGTCTAAACACTGTCTTGATTCAATTGGAGTCTTAATTGCATTACAATTCTCCATTTTGAACTGTTTCAAGATATCTGCAGCATATTTTTTTTGTGATACAAAAATTTCTTCCCCTGTTTGCAAGACTTCAAGACCGAGAAAATATGACATAAGTCCCAAATCTGTCATCTCAAATTTGTTAGTCATCGTCTCCTTGAATTCTTCAAACATAGTTGTATCACTCCCTGTAAATATCAAATCATCTACATACAAACATACAATAAGGATATTTCCATGAGAATTAAATTTGATATAGACAGTTGGCTCATAAGGACATTTTTCGAAACCACTTTCCAGAAAATATGTATCAATACGAGTGTACCAAGCCCTCGGTGCCTGTTTCAATCCATAAAGAGCCTTTTTCAACCTTAAAACTTTTTCTTCCTGGCCTTTTTTAACATAACCAGGAGGTTGATCAATGTAGACTTCCTCCTCAAGTACCCTATTTAAAAAGGCAGATTTTACATCCATTTGATGTAATTTCCACTTATTTTGGGCAGCCAAAGCAATAACCATACGAATAGTATCAAGTCTTACTACAGGTGCAAAAACTTCATAATAATCAATACCTGGTTTTTGTTTGTACCCTTTCACCACCAATCTCGCTTTCAGTCTGTCTACTTGACCATCTGGTTTATACTTGGTTTTGAAAACCCATTTCACCCCAATGGATTTCTTTCCTGCAGGAAGAGAAATTAACTCCCAAGTATCATTTTTTTCAATGGAATGAATTTCATCATCCATAGCTGAAATCCACCCCACATTTTTTACTGCTTCTTCAAAAGTGATAGGATCACAATCTGCAAAAAATGCAAAACTTGCAAAATCTTCGTTAGAATCATCATTATCATTTGTTACAACATAGTCATCAAACCTTGATGGCATAACTCGAGTACGAGATGAACTGGGACGCAACTCTAAATTTGAAGTATCATGAGTATTAGGAGAATTTGGTGTATTCTCAATTAATTGAGAATCTGAAGCTACTGTCTCAGTATCAATATTGATACCCATTTGTTGTTTTTCTTCAACTGACCAATCCCACACTCCATCTTCAATAAATTCCACATCCCTGCTTACAATAACTTTGTTCGTTTTGGGATTAAACAATTTATATCCCTTACTAACATTACTGTATCCAACAAAAATACACTTTTCACCTTTGTCGTCAAATTTCTTTCTTCTCTCATCTGGTACATGGGCATATGCAATACACCCAAATACTCTTAACCCTTCCACATTTGGTTTAAAACCACTCCATGCCTCTTCAGGTATTTTATGCAAAACACTTTTGGTAGGAGACCTGTTCAAAACATAAACGGAACAAGCAACAGCTTCTGCCCATAAAAATTTGGGTAAGTTCTTACCTTTAATCATACTCCTTGCCATCTCAACAATTGTCCTATTTTTCCTTTCTGAAATTCCATTTTGTTGAGGTGAGTAACTTACAGTAAGTTGATGTTTAATTCCCTGTTCCTTACAAAAATCAGAAAATTGGTTAGAGGTATATTCACCACCTCTATCTGTTCTGAGTACCTTCAAAAAATATCCACTTTGCTTCTCAACAAAGATTTTGAACTCATAGAATACTTCAAATGCCTCTGATTTCTGCTTCAAAAAATAAACCCAAATTTTTCTGCTGTAATCATCAATGAAAGTAATAAAATACCTATTACCTCCACTTGATTCCACTTCAATAGGACCACAAATATCAGAGTGCACCAGTTCCAACTGCTTTGTAGCTCTGCCAGACTTTCCCACTGGAAAGGGATCCCTGTGTTGCTTTCCAAGAACACAACCCTCACAAAAACTATTAGAATTATCTAATACGGGTAATCCAGTAACCATTTTTTTCTGAGACAATAACTTTAAACTATTAAAGTTAAGATGACCAAAACGAAAGTACCATAACCAACTTACATCCATAACAATTGCATTAAAAGAAAAATGCAATGGAGTCTGTAAAGATAGTGGAAACATACGATTTTTTGTCATTTTCACCATAGCAACGATCTCATTATCCTTGTTCTCTAGTTTGCAAATCCCTTTATCAATTGTTATCTTGATTCCTTCCTCAGAAAGCTGTCCCAAACTCAATAAATTCCAATGCAAACTTGGAACATAATAGACATTAGATATATAATCATATGAACCATCTTTCAAAGATATAACAATATTACCTTTACCCATAATTGATACTTTGGATTTGTTTCCAAATTTCACGTTTCCACGTTTTGATTCATCTAATTGGTGAAATAATTCTTTCTTACCACTCATATGGTTACTACACCCTGTATCCAGGTACCATTTGTCTGAGTGATCATCTTCATTAAGACTGCAGGCTAATAAAAATGTTTCACTTTCTTCTTCTGAATCTTCACCCGAGTCTTTATCTGAACCTTCATCCGAATAATCATCTTCATCAATTCTGCAGGCTAACAAAAGAGTTTCTTCCTCTTCCACATCATCTTGAACAAAGTTAGCATGCTCAGAATATTTTTTGGAAAGTTTAACTCTACAATCTGATTTATAATGACCCAATTTTTTGCAACGAAAACATCTAACTTTAGATTTTTCATACCTTCCAATTTTTTTGGATTTCTTACCATGACTCTCTTCACCATTAGAACCACTTTTTTCAAGCAGAGTCACTTTGCTTTGAAAAGCTTGTTCAATAGACCCTGCAGCAGCTCTCTGGTTCATCCTATGTTCATGAGAACATAATGAACTCATCAAACCTTCAACTGACATAGTTGAGAGGTCTTTTCCTTCCTCAATTGCAGCAACAACATAGTCAAAACGACCTGTTAATGACCTCATGATTTTCTCAATAACACGAAGATCAGTTAAATGTTCACCATTAACCCGCAATTGATTAACAATAGATTGAACTCTAGAAAAATAATCAGAAATATTTTCAGAGTTAATCATATTAAGAGATTCAAATTCACCTCGTAAAGTCTGCAACCTTACATTTTTTACCTTCTCATCACCTTTGTAGGATCTTTGCAACAAGCCCCACACTTCTTTAGCTGTTTCAGCTCTTGAGATTTTCTCGAAGACAATCTCATCAACAGCTTGATAGAGAAAGAACAATGCCTTCTTATCCTTCTTTCTGTTCTCTCTCAAACTATCTTTTTGGACCTGAGAGAGAGCTTCATGTGCTGCCTGATCAACTGGTTCTACATACCCAAATTCGACAACCTCCCAAATTTCTTGGAAGCCAAATAATGCTTTCATTTGGATACACCATTGATCAAAATTTTTCCCACAAAATCGCGGAAGCTGAGGTTGGATTGATCCATTCATTTTGTAATTCGGTTAGTAATCACAAAATAATTCTAGCTCGGATACCAAATGTTGGAAATTAAAAGAGTTTAATTTCCGAATGATAAAGGAAATTATAACTTGCACAAACAAAGAAGAATGAAGAAGATATTTAACTGAATTGAATTACTTGAATTGATTTGATGGAAATAAACTACAAAGACTGGTCTATTTATAGACCCAAATTCTACCCACTAACTAAGACCACTAGTAACATGATTCCACTAACTCATCCATTAACCCACTAACTTAATCAACAAAAGAAATTAACTTCCCACTAACTTAATTCTCTAATTAGTTAATTAAATAAAAACAATTTTGAGTTTAAGTAAAATTACATAAAAATTAACACAAAGAGCCTGAGAAATTAGATTAGTGAAAATTCTTAAGAATCTGAATTAGGGTTTTCCTTTTAGAAAAACAAGAAGAAGAATTTCGATCATTACTAGAAGATTCTGGGGAAACTTAAACAGACCCGCCCAAAAGGGAAAACCCACCTAGGTCCATTTAAGAATCCAGATGGATGCACATTAACTGAACAAGGATCATCATCTGACGAATCGAATTCCCGGCATACACACCAAAATAATTAAAAATCTCAATAGAATTTCAAATGAAGGTTATGAAACAGAATGTAGTCAAGTGGCACAACATTGCTGGATGAAATCTATTGGAAAATAGTTGGAACAAATTAGGGTTTGAAAATATGAGTTCTAATGATGTTCAGAGGATGCAATGGGAATTGTTAGAATCCGAGATTCCAACATGAATTTAGATATTTAAATGTTGCATAGACCGAGAGAGATAGCAATAGGAGAGAGAGGGAGAGAGACATAAGTGATAGGGAGAGAAGATGAAGATTAGGGTTGATGTTTGATCAAGTCAATCTATGGGTTTAAAAAAAAAATGCTTCTAAATCAACGTTTATTACCTAAAGTCTTTATTCCCCAGAGATTTTTTTTCTATTCTCCAAAGCCGCGGCCTATAATAATATAGAGAAATGTTATTTGGTCTGAAAATGGAGGTCTACCACAAGCAGAAAGTTGATGCAGCGTTCGGTCCAAATGTTTTCCTCTGCACATAGCCAGACCAATGGGACCGGCCATATAAGCTTTTGGCATGTGGTTCTCATTTTCGGGTCAGATACCGTTTCTGTATAATGAAAAAAAACTGAAACAAAAGTCATAAGAAATGAGAATTTTTTTTCTAATACCTTTCACCAATAGATACCCCTTGTAAGCTTTAATAGTATTCAAAAATACTCTCTTCTGGCTGAACTTGATCAACTCTCCTTTTATACAAACCCTTTTTGATTTCCCTCAATAAATCTTCCACATTTTTGAATTTGGATTTTACATTCAAACTGATAGCAACAATATTACTAAACTCAAAATGAAATAACATTTTAAGAAATGATAAATATTTTTTATTAACACAAAAAATGAAACTTTCATTATTAAAGAATTCCCATAGAATTCTTGGAAATGAATTTACACCACCACCATCAAAGATATAAACTAAACATTGTTTATCATTTCCAAAGAGGATTAAAGATTGAAATGTATTATTTGTATTGTCAAAATCACCATTGACAAATACTACTATTTGTTTATTCTTTTTCTTTGATCTTAAGAAATTTGAAATCCAATTACCCATGATAGAACGATCATGAATGAGTTCACTTCTTATATAAATATTTCTCCCTTCTTTAATGGGAGGGATGTCAATTTCATAGACTATAAGTGCACCATTTGGAGAGACCTTTTCAACATGTGAAACCATTTTTTTTAGAATTTTGAAGATTGGTTCAAGAACTTGAGAGAGTTAAGTGAGAGAACCAGAGCTAGAAGAAGCCCTAGTTAAATGTGTGCAAGTCTTCCAATAATATGGTTAAATGGATCAAGTTAAGAGAGAGAGTGAGTGAGAGAGAGAGAGAGAGAGAGTTAATGGTGTCTATACAGATTCTCATCATTTTATGGTGTCCATACAAATTCTCAATTGATTCAAAATATGGCTCTCCATTATCACTTTCAATTAAAGGGTTACTTGTCTCAAGGCGCATTCTGTTTTCTCACAAAAAAAAGAAAGAAGTCATCATGAATTGTATGTGTTGGTGGTAGACTGCATGTGATAGTCCTATATCGCTTTCGAGGAGTACTTGCAAGACATGTACCTTGAGATGTTTGACAAATTTTACAATGAGATAAGTTACATAAGACGGATCGAAAATAGGAGATCCGGCGGTCAAGATAAGTTGCAGAATTAATATACGTGTGTAACACGTGTATGTACGTGACGGATCAAGAAGACGAGATCCGACGATCAAGAAGAATTCGGAATATTGAAGATATTTGAAGATATATTGAAGATATGTGAAGATTTAGTTTCTTATATTCAGAATATCTCTTGTAACTATCTAATGGTAATATTAGATAGATTTTGTATTATTTCCTAGTTTAGTAATCAGAAATTAGGAAACCCTAAACCTTAAGTCATCTATAATAGGAGAGGGTTTTAGGATTCAAACTCATCGAGTAATTTCTGACCAATGTAACCGATCAACTCCCACTCCCACAATTGAATGTGGTGATTATTAATAACGAGTTATTTCTCCGTGGATGTAGGTTTTGAGTATTCGACCGAACCACGTTAAATTATCGTGTCTTTACTTTAAATTCATATCTCCGATTATTCATATAATCGTGAATTTAACATGGTATCATGAGCAGGTTATTTGCTCGTGTTTTATGCTTCCGCAAAATTCCAACTATTTTTTTAGTTGTGATTATATTATTTTCCAATCGTGTATACGATATGTTTTCCAAGATTAGTCTTGTGATTATGACGAGAAAATCAAGAGAAATAAGATTTTTTTTTTTTTACTAAGAATAGGAGACCGGAGATTATCAATGATTATTAAAGTTTATCGAATAAGCACTTCTTCTGCAACAAAGGTATGATTCTATATTTTTTTCCAATTTTTTCGGAACTTTTTTCAATTTTTTTAGACCTAAAATAGGTCTGAAAATTAAAGATAACACTTCTGGACCAAAAACGTACGACCAAATCTGGTCTCTTCCCATTCCAGTAACCCAACCCTATCTCGGTTTTCCCATCCCGGTTTCTTTCTAACCCGCGGCCAAAAACTCTAAGTCATTAGAACACGCTGACTTAGTCAACCACAGTTGACCCGTGTTTTTTTACACGTGATGATGTCATCATTACGTCATCATTGAATCAGTCAATATACTTTGACCCGAGCAGCAACTTCGTCTCTCCCACGCGAAACCTAGCTAAGGTTTTTGACGGTCGCCGACAGTCACTTTAGGATTCGATTTCCGGCAACATTTCTCGACGAATTTTTCGTACCAATCGCTGCTTCCTTCGATTTGGACCAACCACCAATGATTACTTTTCCATTTGGTGAAGAATAAAGTGTGTTCTTATCGGTTTCTACACCACCTTCGACCACTCTCTCTCTCTCTCTCTCTCTAGAGTTTCCGGCTGCAACAAGTAAGCTATGTGTGGTCGTTGCACCTCTTCACAGACGATTCTTGTGAACCCTAGATCTATTTGGTATCTTCCCCTCATGATGCGACATCATCATCACGATTTCCGTTGTACCCTAGAGTGACCTGAATGTCTCACCGGAATCTGACTGTTCCTTCTCGGTCCTTAGGTCGATGATCAAATCTTTCTACAAACCAACTCATCCTCGATCGATTCTTGATCGAGTTAAATGGATATGGACTCTACCAATGATGGATTAGGAATCTACTTCATATTAGCTGTGATTTCTCTTATTTAATTTGAATCCTAATTTGAGATTGAGAAACCCTAGATTTAGGAAAACCCAATTTGAATTTTGGTAAACCCTAATTTAGAAGTTCCTAAATTTCTCCAAATTAAGTATTTGCGACAGTTTCATTCCCCACATTATTTTGTGACGGCGACATTATCAGATCAGTGACAGTAGCATGCTGCCACTATTTTCCACCCAAAGGAAAGTGACATTATTTCATGATGTCACTAATATTACAGTCTTTTTGCGACGCCTAAGTTATTTTCACAAATTGTCGCAACTATACTTTGTACTGTTGTCACAGTTTGTTGCTATTGAAAAATTTTATTTTGTGACAGAATTCGAATGTCACCTAACCAACTTTTTCTAGTTGTGACACAATTTTCTGCCACTTTCTCTGCTGTTTGTGACACTAAAATAGATTATTTCATCTATTTTTTTCCAGATATATCCGTGACATTTCCAAAGTCATACTTTTTTATGACGATTTTATTTCTCTACCAAAATTTTGAATTTTCTTTCAACGGAGAAAGAATTCTTATTTAGATTTTAATTCCGGAATCCAACCGCGAACTTTTCATAATCATATATTTCTTATGATTATTTTCTCTCTTTCCATTCTATTTTGGACTTTTCCTACCAAATTATATATTGGAATATTTTTTCACCTAATAGAATATCTCTTCAACGAATAGATTATCTCTTCCACGAATAAAATATCTCTATTTTTAATTCCGGAATTATATCCGTGATCTTGCCTTTTTTGGCAATGAATTTCATGACGACCATCTTTTTGGTTGTTACTTATCCAATATTTTTTGGCATTCCGACAATGATTTCTTGTCGATTTCAAACAAAACAACATTACTTTGTTGTCACTCCTTAAGTTCATACTTGATGTTTTGTATACGACAAGATATTGATCATCACAACTTTTTAGTTGTTGACATTTTCTTCAAACAATGACCAACTTTACATACATAAGAACAATGCATGTAATTTCGTTGTCATTGATTTTCGCTCAATTTTTTGACCGTAATTACCAATTTTTTTGTTGTGACTTAATCGTTCAATCATTTTCCAACGCATCCACAATCTAAGAGTTGCAAGAAGACGAATACGACGAATCAAGAAGTATTTCTTTTTTTTCTCTCTCCAAGTCGGACACTTCAAAATTTACGTACTCCAACTTGCGGGGGGCTAATGAGTTACGTTATATAAGACGGATCGAAAATAAGAGATCCGGCGGTCAAGATAAGTTGCAGAATTAATATACGTGTATAACACATGTATGTACGTGACGGATCGAGAAGACGAGATCGACGATCAAGAAGAATTCAGAATATTGAAGATATATTGAAGATATATTGAAGATATGTGAAGATTTAGTTTCTTATATTCAGGATATTTCTTGTAACTATCTAATGGTAATATTAGATAGATTTTGTATTATTTCCTAGTTTAGTAATCAGAAATTAGGAAACCCTAAACCCTAAGTCATCTATAAATAGGAGAGGGGTTTAGGATTCAAACTCATCGAGTTATGTCTGACCAATGTAACCGATCAACTCCCACTCCCACAATTGAATGTGGTGATTACTAATAAAGAGTTATTTTTCCGTGGATGTAGGTCTTGAGTATTTTACCGAACCACGTTAAATTATCGTGTCTTTACTTTAAATTCATATCTCCGATTATTTATATAATCGTGAATTTAACACGACGGGTACACCGTTGCCACTTTCTCACAGCCTCCTGTCCCACAAAAAACAGGGGGCAAAATTGTGTTTTCACACTTGCAACTATTCCTCGATTTTGCCCCTTGCTTTTTGTGGGACAATCTCTATGCGGTACAAAAGTCATTTCGGCATATTTTAACTGCAAATCCTAGACTGTGTAGTCGAGCTTAAAGGTAGATAAAATCAACAAATGATAAATTATATAATTGTTTTTCAAAAAACAAAAAAATCGTGACTTGTTTGGTGTGGAAAGACATATATATATATATATATATTTGCACCTTATATTTCCTCTCCCATGGCACCACATATTTCTCTCAATATATTTGCACCTTATATTTCTCATATAAGCTTTTCTTAAGTAATGACCTAATGAACACTTGAAGTCAAATTTTGGCTAATTAACATTTTCATTCATTTGAAGATTGTTTCCGTTTAACATAATTGCAACTTCAGGAAGACCAAAGAGGGCCTGATTTTACAAACTAAACCTCCAAAAATATCTCTGCAAAACTACAATCTCAACTACTTACATATTTCTTGGAAACAAGAGAATTAACACTCAAATTTACATGGTCGATCAATTGATCATAACCAAACGAGACGAAAGAAGAAGGGTAATGTATGGTTATTCAGTTCACCTTGCTTCTCTTTGAAAAATATGTAGGAAATTTTTGTAATTTCTAGTGTTGGATTTCGTTGGGTAACGTTGGTTTAGTTCTAAGTACATGCTTTCTGCAACGTTCGAAAATACTATCGTACATAAGATCAAATTGAACACCTGCTCTTTCTCGATTCCCAATGAAAATTATGTGATCCGCTTCTACGATCTTGTAGTACTTGCATTATTATAAATCAATTAAAAAGGTAAGTCACTCGAAGATCAGAAACTATGTTTTAGGAAGCCGTGAAGCGAAAGACATAAATTTCCGTCGCTCAAGTTCATTTTTATCGATTGAACCGACATTTTGGATATGACAAACTACATAACAAAGTGAGGTTAAATGGGTAGTCCATAAAAGGGAAAAGTTAAATGAAGAATGTACTTCACATTCTAAGAAAAAGTGAAGATTATATGGTGGTTATGGAGATATTAGAGTTAGAACGAACCATATTCCCGGTTGAAGAGGTTGGCAATCAGAGTCTTTTTCAACAAAACGACTTGGATGCTCCGTTGGGATTCGAGGGTGAGTCATGGATATAGTGTTGAGTGCACCATCATTATCTCGCCAATCTTCATCCCTACACATATTTATCAGAGGTATAAGCAAGATTTAGAAATTCTATATTATATATAGACAAACATCGGTCTCGAAAACACGACCGCATAAGTGGTTTTGAAACCAAATGTTTAAACCAGTACGTCTTAAGAGCACGTGCAACGGTGGCAGATACGAATGAAGATTCAAGCGAGAAGTGTTTCTCAACAGGTCGTCTTGTAGCCAAACAAGACGTCTGGCCACTGCCTGGCTCATGGGTACTTCTTGGTCGTGCTCATGCCCGTGGCAGGGCATACCATTTTGGCCTACCCAGTAAATTTCTCTAAGGGTTTTTGTTACGTTAGGATGACCAAATTTTAGGACGAATTTAGTACAGGGTAGACTATCATGCCCATCTGGGCATGAAGGACCGTTTATGGGCCAACACAGACCGCTCAGTAGAGCATTTTCGTCTCATATGCTAACCTAGCCACTAAATGTAAATACTTGACAACACACCTCAAATTAAAGGAAGTACTTATATGAAGCAAAAAAGTCTAAGTATTTAACCTAATTCGCTTGGCAGGATCGAAATACGCACCTGTATCCTTTATAAGGAGGCGAAACGTCGGGAGGGTGAGACCACTGGCTCATCTGCAAGACTCTGATGAAAAGCATAGGATGGATATCAAGAATATTTGAAGGTATTGTAATCCCCATGAAATTCCTAGTCCTTTTTGTGGCGTAACTGAAGTAGAATGTATTTGGGAATGTCTTGATATGAGAATTTAGTCGCATGGAACCTTGAATTGTTAGGTCCGGGAGGATCCAATCTCCCGATGCAAATGGGCCTGCATTGCCCAATAAACAATCGACTAAACCTGAAATCCCTGATTTCTTCCATGACATGTTGAAATGATCGAACCCGAAATTGTAGTACTCTTTTATCCATGGAATATCAAGCCAATCGTAAATTATAACGCCTAATCGACATAGTTGAAGAAGACATATAGGTTTCATTGATCTTCCATCATCTGGTCTGAATTAACGCAAATCAAAATTAGTCTTCCAAATGGTAAATCCAGAAAGATCCATAAAACTTGCAAATGGTGAATTGAACTTACTGCATTCCATCTAGGTAAGTTCTTGTTGTTCCGTTAAATGCGCCAGACAACGAAGATACACTCAATATCCAGTTCTCGGAAGTGTTTTCGTACCCCTTAAAAGCCTAATAAGATTTAAAAACATAGTTTTCGATAATTATATGTCAAGAAATCATTATGTTTGTAAGAAATATTCGAAATTTTTACGGAATAACAAGCAGAACTCGAGTTATCAAAATTTTGCAAACCTTGTCTGCAAGCATTTGCTGCAATACACGAACGACTTGGGCCCCGGCTGAGTGTCCCACAAAGTGAATAGGGTGGTCTTCATCCCAGGCAGGATAATTCCCTGCATTTCAATCAAAATTCAAAACCACCAAAGACGTAGTTAATGAATAAGCATAGTATGTAACTTTTTTTTATAAGCTCAAATGTTGAACTTTGTACCCTTCAACGCAGTTCATTGGAATATCTTGAGGTCCAAAGTGTGAGAGGCGGTTTAGGCTTTCCTAAACTAATTAGGCTTTCCAAATTGGGGTCGATTTAGGATTAAACAAATTAGAGGCGATTTAGGCTTTCCTATTATGGGGTCCAATATACTATATATATAGGAGGCGTGAGTGCTTGTAAGAAAGACCCAACAACTATTCAAAAGAGAGATAGAGAGATAGAAAGTTATATACTGTCTTGGGACGAACTTGCGGGTTGTGTGAGTCGTCTTTATCTATCCTTCAATAAAGTTTTCTTGGTCGCCTGAGGGCATAGGTTTTACGCCGAACCTCGTTAATTTTGTTTGCATATTTAGTTTTGGTTTAGCTTTTCTATTAATTTTCATAATCGGATCAATTTCTAGGATAGATTTGATAGCTTCCGCGAATTTTTAGTACTGACAATTGGTATCAGAGCCTTATTGAGATTGAACGAAGAGAAGATATGATCGAGAAGTGTGGTCAAAGCAGGGAAATATGAGATAGAGAAGTTCAATGGGAATAACGATTTTTCTTATTGGAGGATGCAGATGAAGAATATGCTAATCTCATAGAAATTACACAAGATGTTGACGGGAAAGAAACCAGGAGATATCTCAGATGAGGATTGGGAAGAGTTGGATCTCGAAGCACGGGCAACCATTATGTTGTGTCTTTGGAGGGACGTGGCGTTCCTAGTAAACGGAGAAACAACGACGACGAGTGTGTGGTTAAAGCTAGAAAGCAATTTCATGACGAAAACTTTAACGAATCGGGTCTACTTAAAATCCAAATTATTCACGTGTAGAATGGAAGAAGGTTCTTCGATTCAGGAATATGTGAATATGTTTGACATGATTATCTCATATTTGAAGGATATTGATGTTAAGGTTGAGGATGAGGACCACCCCTCGTATTGTTACTTTCATTGCCTAAATCCTATGAGAACCTTGTTCAAACTTTGATGCTTGTTGATGATAGTCTAAGCATGGAAGAGACGAGAAGTTCGTTATTAGCGGATGACCTTCGTAAGGTTGCTACTAGCAGTATGACGTCGGTGGAGTAGACAAGGATCAAGCACAAGGGTTGTTTGCAACGAGGGGAAGGAGTAATGAAAGAGGAAAGGGAAAGGGCGGAAAATCTAGATCCAAATCTAGAGGCTCTTTCGAGAAATCGTGCTTTAGTTGTGCTGAGCTTGGCCACTTTAAAGCGATCTATCCAAAGAGAAAGTTGAAGAAAAAGAACGAAGGCTACAAGGAGAAACAAGAGACGCAAGAGGCGGGATATGTGTCAGAAGACTTTGACGAATGTTTCTCGGTATCAGAGCTGTCTAAGGAGATCTCCGATAAGTGGATGCTTGATTCAGGGGCGTCACACCACATGTGTCCTAATAGGAAGTGGTTTTCCACCTATAGGTGTATAGATGGTGGTACAGTTATAATGGATAATGATAATACATGTAAAATTGTGGGACTCGGAATAATACGTATCAAGATGCACGATGGAGTGGTGAGAACATTAACGGATGTAAGACACATACCTGATTTGCGGAAAAATCTAATTTCCCTCGGTGTGTTAGAGCGGAACGGCTGTAAGATAATTATAGAGAATGACTCCATAAAAGTCGTTAAGGGTTCTTTGGTGGTGATGAGAGGTACTCGTTACGGTAATTTATATTCACTTTTGGGGACAACAATTACGGGAGATGTAGCAGTAGGAATCTTTGATGTGCGGGAAAGGCTTGTTGAATGACATGAAGAAGCCTTGCATGGAGTTTTGTGAGCATTGTGTGTTCGGGAAGGCACACAGGGTAATGTTCATCTTCAAGCAAGCACAAGAGCAAATAGGTATTAGACTACGTACATACCGATGTCTGGGGACCAGCAAAGTTAGCTTCCAAGGGTGGTTCCAGGTATTTTGTTACATTCGTTGATGATCATTCGAGATTTGTCTGGCTTTATTTTCTGAAGCATAAAAATGAGGTATTCAACACGTTCCTAGTTTGGAAAGCAATGGTTGAGAACAAAACTGGTCGAAAGCAAAAGACGTTAAGATCGGATAATGGGACCGAGTACACGGATAGGGCATTCAAGGAGCTTTGTAATCAGGAAGGCATTGTGAGGCACTGGACAGTAGTAAACACACCTCAGCAGAATGGAGTCGCAAAGAGATTGAACCGTACACTACTTGAGAAGGCTAGATGTATGCGCTCCAATTCGGGATTAGGCGTAGAATGGTGGGCAGAATCTGTTGCTACAGCGTGTTATATAGTGAACAGGTCTCCTCATTCTTCTTTAGATGGCGGCATACCTTACGAGGTGTGGTCAGGTGAACATGCATATTACGGGAGACTTTGGGTTTTCGGTTTTTACGGCCTATTACCATGTTAAAGGTAATAAACTTGATATTACAGTGAAGAAGCCAATTTTCTTAGAATATGCTAGAGGAGTGAAGGATTATCGACTATGGTGTACGGAAGATAAGAAGTTTGTAATGCAGATATGCGGTGTTTGATGAGTCATCTATTATAGCTATGGAAAGCTACGGTGCCTAGTTGTGGTGATGTTGGGTCTACTAAAGCTCAAGTAGTGGAAGTAGAAGCCGAAGACCAACGGGTTTCTAGAAATCATGATCATGTGGAGCATCAGGATGGTACTCAGATGAGAAAATTGATGAACACGATCATGAGGAGGATCAAGGAGTAGGTACACAAGCTTTACAACAACAACAACAGGATGTTTCGGTACACACTAGGCCGAAGCGGTTATATAAGCCGGTAGAGAGGTTAGGGTCAGACAAACCTCTTAGGCATTACGGGCATGCAAATGTGGTTTTATATGCACTTCGGTGGAAGACGACGAGCCGGTCACCTTCAAACAAGCTATTACCGCGGAGGAAAGAGAGAGTTGGTTGGTTGCTATGCAAGAAGAGATGGAGTCTCTTCACAAGAACGAGACCTGGGAGGTTGTCCCATTGCCCGAAGGTAAGTCTGTTATTGGTTGTAAATGGGTGTACAAGAAGAAAGAGGATTCTTCCGAGATCAAAGGTACAAGGTATAAGGCAAAACTAGTGGCCAAGGGTTATGCACAGAAAGAAGGGGTCGACTATAATGAGATTTTCTCCCCGATCGTGAAACATACTTATATTCGGGTGTTATTGAGTATTGTTGCTCACGGTGATCTTGAGCTGGAACAACTCGATGTTAAAACCGCCTTCTTGCACGGTGATTTGGAAGAAGAAATTTATATGGCACAACCTGAGGGATACAAGGTTGAGGGCAAAGAAAATCAAGTATGTCGTTTGAGAAAGTCTCTTTACAGATTAAAACAATCCCCTCGCCAATGGTACAAACGATTTGATTTTTTCATGCTAAAGCATGGTTTTCGCAGAAGTAAATATGATTGTTGTGTATACATCAAGAAGCTTCGCGAAGGTGACTTTATTTATCTCCTTTTGTATGTGGCTGACATGTTTATTACTTCTCGAAGCATGGTAGAGATAGATAGGTTAAAATCTCAACTCAGTCAAGAGTTTGAGATGAAAGGCATGGGCGCTGCAAAAAAGATACTGGGAATGGAGATTAAAAGAGAGCGGTCAATTAAGAAACTCTACTCGAGTCAGAAAGGTTACATCGAACGAGTAGTTTCTCGATTCGGGATGCAGAATGCGAAGGTGGTGTCAACACCTTTGGCACCACACTTTAGGCTATCGGAAAGACAATCTTCTACTACTACGGTGGAGAAGGATCATATGGATTGTGTACCGTATGCTAGTGCAGTTGGCAGTTTGATGTACGCTATGGTGTGTACTCGTCCAGATATTTCACAGGCGGTCAGTGTGGTTAGTAGGTTTATGGAAAATCTGGGAAAGACACATTGGGAAGCTGTGAAGTGGGTCTTGAGGTACTTGAAGGGTACCGTTGATATGTGTTTGTTCTTGGTGGAGACACGTGTCAGGTAAGCGGTTATGTTGACTCAGATTATGCTGACAATCTAGATAGAAGATGATCTACTACTGGTTATGTATTTAGGGTACATGGTGCTCCAGTTAGTTGGTGATCGATGTTACAATCTACAGTTGCGTTACCTACTACGGAGGCCAGGTATATAGCTATGGCCGAGGGTGTGAAGGAAGCATTGTGGTTGTGGGGTCTTCTGGATGATCTAGGGATTAAGCAGGAGTGTGCAGATGTATGGTGTGATAGTCAAAGTACGATCCATTTGGCGAAGAATCAGGTTCATCATGCTCGTACTAAGCATATCGATGTCAGGTATCACTTCGTACGAGATGTCGTAGAGGAAGGTGATGTTTCTCTCATGAAGGTTCACACAGATGAGAATCCCACGGACATGTTGACTAAAGTGGTGACGTGTAGCAAGTTTCAGCATTGCTTGGAATTGCTACAAATCGGCTCGTGTTAAGTTTTTCGAAAGGACGTAATGGCGACAAGGTAAATTTTATGTGAAGGGTTGGTAGAACTACGGTAGGCTTGATCAAGTAAAAGGGTAGCCATGGTCATATTGGTGCAGTCAGATGAAGTTACAAGAAGCAGATATATCTTACAAGGAGTTGGTGTTCGTCCAAAATTTGAAATATATCAAATTGTGTAAGAGGTGGAGAATTGTGAGAGGCGGTTTAGGCTTTCCTAAACTGATTAGGCTTTCCTAATTGTGGTCGATTTAGGATTCTACAAATTAGTGGCGGTTTAGGCTTTCCTAAACTGTTTAGGCTTTCCTATTTTTAGGCTTTCCTAAACTGTTTAGGCTTTCCTATTATGGGGTCTAATATACTATATATATAGGAGGCGTGAGTGCTTGTAAGAAAGACACAACAACTATTCAAAAGAGAGATAGAGAGATAGAAAGTTATTTTCTATACTGTATTGGGACGAACTTGCGGGTTGTCTGAGTCGTCTTTGTCTATCCTTCAATAAAATTTTTTTGGTCGCTCGAGGACATAGGCTTTACGCCGAACCTCGTTAATTCTGTTTGCATATTTAGTTTTGGTTTAGCTTTTCGATTAATTTTCATAATCGGATCAATTTCTAGGATAGGTTTGATAGCTTCTGCGAAAAGGAAAAGGAAGTAGAAAAATGTAGATGATTTGGGTTTGCTTGGGTTTTTTGTTTCTTGATCTATTAGGTAAACTGAAATTTCTTTTAACAAAAAAAAAAGGTAAACTGAAATTCTAGGAATCTTGATTTGAGAGAAACACAAATTCCACGAACCAATTGTTTTGGCTTTGAGCTCCACAATATATTTGATGGAATTTGAACTATGTTAACCCAATTCCTTGCATAGACTTGTGCCTTTTTTTTAAACCAACCACGACCACCATTGAACCACCACCACCACCTCACCATCACACTACCAAATGGTTACCAAATCGAGCAAGGAAATATTCAAGAAGTTTAGAATTCTAGTTTCCGAGTGATGTGAAACTCACATGGTTGAGTGATCACGTGTATATTTCTCCACTATTTCTCCACTAGAGAAACCAAGGTTCGAATCTCAACGTTGCAAAGAAAAAGTTTCAAAGTGATTCCTTAGAGGTCAAGTTTCCTTCACAAAAACATAATTGTATATGCGCATAATGCTAAACGAGAATCAACGGTAAACATTGAATTGGTAATCTTCAACCCATACCCATAACCCATTCATATTAAAATCTTAAGTTGAATTCCACAATTTGACCCTTTCAACTTTATTATCTCTTTGAAACAAACAAAAAAACTTCTTCAATCAAATGCTTGAAAAGTAATCTATAAAAGTTTGAAAAGTTAGGCCATGATTTTAAGTTGGGAAATGATAAAGTTACAAAAGATTTTGACAAAAAAAGGTTCCCAGCTGATGCGGCGGGGGGGGGTT
>BEHA01000042.1:45461-55729 GCA_002897215.1 Eschscholzia californica subsp. californica
ATACCAATCCGGCATCCAAAACCTGGATGAACAAGTCAGGAATACCTCTGAAATAAATATTTCTATGATGCTAAACAAGGCATCTAGAGATCTCTTTATATAATATTTCACAACATAATTATATCTATCAAATTTTCAAAGATTTGTTTCTTATCCTTGATAACAAACATTCAAAATTTAAAATACATTTGAATAAGTCAATAATCGAATAGGTCAATGCCCTATCATGCCCCCTCAAGCTCAACCTTCGGATCATGAAGTGAGAGCTTGGTGGAAAGAAATTGATGCCTTGCCTTTGCTAAACCTTTAGTAAATATATCCGCTATTTGAGATTGGGAGGAAATGTATCTTACTTGCAATACTCCTCGAATAACCCTCTCTCGAGCGAATTGATAATCAAGATAAATATGTTTTGTTTGAGAATGTAAAACTGGCTTGTGAGAGCGATAGAAGTGGCACTCACATTGTCACTAAACAATGTAGGAGGACTCTTCATATAAATACCCAGGTCTCGAAGTAAAACTTAACCATGCAATGTCGGCAGTTGTAATAGCCATAGCTCTATACTCTACTAATGTACTGGAGCAAGAGATGGTGGGCTGCTTTTTAGAGAACCAAAAAATCAGATGAGAACCAAGATAAACACAAGGCATCGTGAAATAGATCTTCTTGTATCCGGGTTGCCTGCCCAATCAACATTAGAATATGCATTAATTTGGGATTTGAAACCTTGTACTAGACCAACCGATTCAGTACCATAATATAGACCACGACCCAATGTTACTTTTAAATAACGAGGAACCCTTTTAACAGCTGCAAAGTGAACATTAGTGGGAGAGTGCATGTATTGGCAAACTTGATTTACCAAATAACTAATATCTGGTCAAGTTAAAAGACAAATATTGTAAACCGCCAACCAATGATCGATAAAGAGTTGGATCACTACAAGGAGAACCATCATGGATTGATAGTTCCTTTTCAATAGAACATGGTGTTAATACTGGTTTGCAGTTGAGTAAATCAAGTTTATTAATTAACTCATGTGTATAACGAGTCCGAGTTAACAATAGACCTAATTTAGAGTGATTTATTTCCATACCTAGGAAGTGATGAAGTTCTCCTAGATTTGTGATAGAAATTTTTTGATGAAGAGATCCGATTAGATGAAAAATTACTGACGAATTTGATCCCGTAATTAAGATTTCATCAACATATAATAACAAAATGGTAATTGAAGAACGAGTTGTGAAAATAAATAAATAATGGTCTGATCTAGAAGCCACAAAACCAATTTCTCGAATACAACTTGTGAATCAACTAAACCATGCACTCGGTGCTTGTTTAAGGCTGTAAAGGGCCTTATTCAACTTGCAAACTTAATCAGGATATCCCATATCAATGAAACCAATAGGTTGATCTGTAAAAACCATTTTATCGATCAATCCATGCAAAAATGCAGTTTTTAAATCCGACTGATTTATGTTCGATCCAGACGTAACTGCAACATTAAGAACCAAATGAATAGTTACTAGTTTAACAAAAGGTGAAAATGTTTCATCATAATCTATACTTCGTTGTTGATGAAAACCCTTTGTAACTAGTCGCGCCTTATAGCGATTACTGTCCCATCACTCTTTATTTTAACACGGTACGCCCATTTTTAACCAATAAGATTTCGCAGTAAAGCATTAAATTCATTTGTCATTGTCGCTTGCTATCTAGGATCTATTTTTGCTTCATTGTTACAACTCGGTTCATCGGGTAACGATGGTAAGGAAGTAATCAATGCATAAGAAACAAGATTCTTTGAAGCTAATAAAGATTTAAAAAGATTGGGTTTCACTATACCATCTTTACCTCGAGTTATCATGGAAGTTATAAACCAATGCTTTGATCAGACAACAATTTATTTAAGGAAGGTGGTGGACTTGGTATACGAGCATCAGGAACAAAATTTAATAATGGAGAAGAAGAAGATGGTAACGATGGGGTTGAAGGAGAACTCGGTAAGCAATGATTTGAAAGAACTCTAGGTTTTGAAATCAGTACTCTTAGAGTGTTCAGAGGTGTTTCTAAAAAGAACCATTTGGGTCATCTATATTTTGTAAACCAGGAATAGCATATGGAAAAAGGGTTTCATCAAATAAAACATCCCTTGAAATATAAACTCTTGAGGTTTTTGGATCAAGACACTTGTATCCTTTATGTTGGATGTTATAGCCAATAAACACATGGTAACCTTTTGCAATCAAGTTTATTTTTACTTTTTGGTGAAAGAAGTGGGTAGCAATGAGAACCAAAAACACAAAGATATTCTTAATTGGGAACCCGGAGAAACAATGCTAGATTGGGACGATTTATTTTTCAAAAATATATTAGACCTCTTATTGATGAGATAAAATATTGTTTCAAATGCTTCTTGCAAAAATGATTAGGGTTTATTGCTGGATGACCTCCTAGTGCGAAAGCCTCCCCGAAGGACTTAAGGACAAATGCCCAAGCCTAGGTCAGAGAGGCATGGGCGGGATTCGTGGGTGACTTTGATGCGAAAAAGCTAAAGCCATTTCAACAACATGTCTGATTGTTCTCTCAACGATCCCATTTTGTTGTGGAGTTTGAGGACAAGATAGTTGTTGAAGGATACCATGGTTTTGAAAATAATTTTATAGGGAATGAGAAGTGAATTCTCCTCATCCATCACTTTGAAAACACTGCAATTTAGTTTGAAATTGATTGTCAATAAGAGTATGGAAACTATTTAAGCATCCAAAGACTTGAAATTTTGATTTCAGAAAGTAGAGCCAAGTAAACCTTGAAAAATGATCAACGAATGCCAAAATATATTGATAACCTAATTTTTATATGACCGGAGAAGGGCCTCATAAGTCGGAGTGGACTTTTTAGATTGGTGTTGACGAGTTATGAGTAGACAAATCGTAAGGAAGTCTATGATACTTAGCAATAATAGAATATGAACAAAGTGAATTTGAAACAGAAGAAATAGAAAGTTTATTATTAGAACTAATTTGAGAAAACACACGAGAATGGGGATGTCCCAATCTCATATGCAAAACATTATTTTTTATATTTGTTCCAAAGTATAACTTCGAATCTGAATCAAAATCCAAGTTACAAGAAATAGCACCAAAGTGGCACAACGCCGCAACCAATGCAATCTATCTGCTAACACAGTCACTACAGATGATTCCACTTAGGAACCTGCATATTAAGAGCTGGTAGGGGATAAGTAACTCACCGGCACGAGTTAATTTGGTAGAGGAGTCCCAAAACAAAACTACGATAAAACCCTTTTCGCAAGTAGAATATTCACACATATAAATATATATTAATCTTAATAGTAGCATATAATAGCAGACTTAACTGCCAACCCATGGTATGCTCTCAATAAAAAAAATAGTTACCTAGAGAACTCAATAGTACTTTGGCTAGTACCATCCCATCCCATACCAGCACTAAGTACTAGCATTCTCTCGAGAAAGTGTCTTACCCCTAGGTAGGTAAGCCACTCTCTCACTAGGCGACTCAACAATCATTGAAATGATTACCTCATTATAAATATATATACCTAGCTTAACTAGATACATTTTAGCTTCACAGAATTCGAATAATCAGATCGTCCCTCTAGTATTTGTTTCAGGACGAAAAGTCTATTCTCATCGGGACCCTAGCATGCAACTATATCTAGTGCGGGAAAAGTATTTATTATGTCAAAAGCAAAAAATAATACCTTTTTCTTGTAAGAACATCCTTCACCCACCATCTAAGATGATTCCAAACTCACCTGTTACGCCCTCGACTAAGATATAGCTTTTTAATACATTATTAATCTTATAACACAGAGAAGTGTCACAAGAAAGAGTCATATCATAACATGCAGAGGGATCCCAATCACCAAACTAGTCGGGCGGTCCGAGGTGTACAATCCTAGAGGCCCGAGGGTAAGAACAAAACAAGCTTATAGGCCAGTCGAGCGGTCAGAGGTAGCAAATCCCTGAGCCCTGAGGGCGAACCTAATGCAAGAATCCTGGCCAGAGAGTTGAGCACTACAGCCAAGACCCTCATGACTCGTCTCAATCCCACTTTAGTAATTACATATAGCATACAAATTATGTTTCAAAACCTCGATTATTACAATCCGTTTCAAAAACCATTTCTCTAGAAATCACTTGAAAGACATTTTGCACATACAAAACCATCAAATTAGTAAGCAAAGTTCACGATGGACGTTTTATTAAAATCAGAGTCTAAATCATCAAAACTATCAATAGTCCAAATTAACGATACAAACTTTATTTTAAAACCATTACCGAATTTGGCATAATCAGAGTTATAAACTTAATTAAAATTGACGGTATAAATCATGCAATATGATCATCTATCTGTCTACATATAGTGATGCATGCATATCTCCTAATCCTAGCATGAATCTAGACAATAATATAAAAGAAAAACAAGAGATCTCCCCTACCTAGTGATTTAGGCTTCCTTCCCCATCCGCTTTGCTTCGAGCATTTCAACCCCACTCAATTTGACTTCCCTTTTGACAATCTAGGCAAGTATAAAACATAGATTTTTCGAGAATAATCTTAAAATAAAATAAATAACTCTGAAAGAACCATAAGAAAAGAAAGAAAATATTATACTTGACTCGCATTCACGTCGGAAGAACCCAAGTGACTCTATTTCGTATTAGATTCATTCATGTCCCAATTCTGACCTGTTTCGATCATACCATATATAATTAGAAAGATAATTCAATTTCTAACATCTTGTTACTTAGTGTCTCGACCATGTTTAAAGTGTACGGTTCTCGAAATATCAATATACACACAACAACAACTCACTTATTTTAACTGCGCACAGATCGCTAAAACAGTCATAACTTTCTCATCTGAGATCTAAACGACTTGTACCATAACGATCAGGAAATCTGACATCCTTAGCTATGACTTTCATGGTTTAGGGAAGTCCGTCTAAGATCTAAAACAATAGACTGAATGTAACAGACTTTCAAAGCGTAGTTTGGTAAATAATCAAACACAATTAACCTCTTTAACTTGGTTTAAGTTCCAACATTACCTAATTTCAGACAACATAAACCCTAGAATTACATGAACTAGAAAAATCCCAAATTTCATAAACCTCAAAGCATAGAACTTATAACAACTAAATTAAATCATAAAAACTATAAATGTTACCTTGATTGAGTATTCTTGATTTGCTTCTTCCTAACTGCTTCTCAAACTTCCTACAAATTCGAGTTCAAACTCAAATCGCGCAAACAATGAGTTATAGAGAGAAATAGTAAATATCTTACCAAAATTCACAAAAGCCATGCTTAGGTCACTTCAAGCTTAAACTCAACAAAGCACGTATTTTCCTTTGAATTCCTAAAAATTCTTCTCTTTCATCGAATTTCTCTCATACCCTAAGTCTGTTTTGGTTCATACCCTTAACTAGCTGAAACCCCTATTTAGTCCATGCATTAGATCTGATTGCAAAAAACCCCTGGTTTCGAACTGATTGCAAGTTTAGTCTTATTTTAACCCGACCAAATTGCCTCAATAGTCCTTCATCCGACCTTATTATTTCGTTCATATTATCTGAAAACTTGAGATGTACAATCTTCTCCCCTTAATAGAAATTTTGTCCTCGAGGTTAAACTAGACCCTTGCTTTGATCTGTGAAGAGTTCTGGATGTTCTCGCATCTCTGCCTCCCTCTTCCATGTTGATTCTTTGATGTTGTTGTGCCTCCGTACAACTCTCACCAACGGGATTTCCATGTTCCTTGGTACCATTAGCTGTTTGTCGTAAATCATAATTGGCATGACCTCATAGGTCGCGTCTTCATCAATCTCTAACTCGTCCCTACTAATCACATACGATGGGTCTGGTTGATACTTTCTTAGTTGTGAGACGTGAAACATATTCTGATATTTCACTAACTTTGGTGGCAAACATACTCGATATGCTACTACACCAACTCTCTCAAGGATAAAAAAAAGGGCAAATAAATCTCGGCACTAGCTTAGCCTGAAGTCTAAATCTCTTTACTCTTTTCATTAGTGACACCTTTACATACACATGCCATTTACATTGAATTCTAACAGTCGTCGTCGTTTTTTGGCATCACACCTTTTCCTACTCTGGGCTAGCAACATTCTTTCCTTGATTAACTTCACTTTACCAATTGTCTTCCGGATCAAGTCTGATCTCGAAATGCTTTCTCTCTCACTTCTGTCCAGCCGACAGGGGATCCTCCTGGCCGCCTGTATAAAGCTTCGAATTGTGCCATACCAATAGTGCCTGTAGTCTTGTAGATTTGAAATCTGAGAGCATCTCAAATTAAAAGACTCAAATTGAAAAGTTTTAACTGCCGCCTACGATTTTTTTTATTTTATACTAAAAGCTCTCTACAATACAAAACTCAATTTGAGTCTTAAGATGGTGTGGCAGCATTTAATTCTAAGATGTCTCAAGAAAAAACTTACTATGTGGAATTTGTATTAAGGATCCCAATTATCCACGCAACATTAAATAAAAAAGTACCCATCTAATAAACGACACCTAAATCATTTTCATATTTTTAGAGTTTTGGATTAGAGTTTTTTTTAGTTTTGCATTGGAGATGCTTTAAACCAACATGAGAGTGGTCGATTCACAAACTCCCTTTTCAATTTCGTTGAAGGGGATAATCATTTTCTTATACAATAATATTTAGATTGTGGTCTCCATATTAGAAACACATCTTACTATCTAACTTAGTGTAACACCCACCCCACCACTTTAAGAATAAAAATATTTTCAAAATCCTGCGCGTAATTCATTTCTCCTCTTTTTGGGCAAAAGCTGTATAGTGCTAGAGAGAGATTTTGGTGTTTTGGAGTGAGAGAGAAGGAAGAAGAAGAAGGGTTCAAAATTGGGTGACTTTTTCTCGTTTGTTCTTCGCGTGAGGTTGTTTTGCTTTCGATTTAAGGTAGGTTTTTATCTCCCTATGGCTTGAATAGTCATTCATAGATAAATCTAGACAAATAGAGAATACTATAAACCCTAGATTTTGTATTATTCGAATATAGATTAAGATCCATGAAACAAATACACGTTAGAGGTCGTAGATTAATCACTTCTGTAAAACCACAATTTTAGGTCACTTTGAATCCCATCTATGTGTTAGATTTTGAAGGAAATTTGCTTAATGGTATAGATGATGAAGCATACAATCTTTATTATCATTCTCATGCTACATTCATGTATGAGTATCTAATTTTGTATGATGATAGGAAAATTCCACAAGTATTACAATAATAATTAGGGCTTAAAACCCCTTTATTTCACAAGATTTAAGCATATAATTCTTGAAATTAGGCATCTCTTGCTAATAAACGAAATCTTTATATATAGATGCACGAATAAGTGATAGAATTCAGAATAATATGAGAATGCATATTGTTTAAGTTATTGGTATACTTAGATCATTATTTACCTAAGTTATTGGTGGACATTATTATGATACATATGTATGTTGTGGTATGATATTATGATGCGTGTGTGATGTGATGGAGTTGGTGGAGGATTATATAAGTTTTGTGGTTTGTCTGACCCTTCGACGGTTTGTTGGGACCGACGAGTTCACATCATAAAGGCGTACTGTGGTACGATCTATCTATGGAGCGAATGGGGTCGGTGCTAATACAAGGGTAGCCTTGTAGACCACATTCTTACACAACAAGGGTTCAGATGAAGGATCTGATTTCCCTGATGGACACTAACTTACGATATCACATTTGATTGCTTGTTAAAATTTATGGGTTCCTTTATTATAATTGTCACAACTTGAATACTAATGTGAACACCTATAAATCTGCTATGGAGTTATCTTTTATCCTGATAGTTCTTGGAGTTGTCTATTAAGGCTTTAGGGATTTCGAAATCTAATTGCTGGTTTCTAACCCAACCTATTATTTTTCTGGTCAAGGAAATAAAAGTGTCATCTGCTTGAGTCGTATTTAGCCTTCAAAGAAGTTTCGTAACAGTTTACTTTTATTTCAGTAGGTAGTTGTTTGGAGTTACATCTCCTAATTAGTTATTTAAGTAAATTGTTTATTTTGTTTTCTTCCGACTCATGTGTCGATAATTTAAAGACATCGTTCCAGCTTTGAAAGCTTAATAAAGTTTCGTCATTTGATTTATTAGTTACTTATGAGCTTCATGTTCGATGTTATTTGACTATTTGACGAGTATATCGATTGTGTTAACTGTTTTGCAGAAAAATGCTTTAAGTTTACGTTTTCGTGGAGGTTGACGTGGAAATCTGGACTTGAGGCGTTACACTTAGACTTCCAAGATTCAAGATATGAGAGATAGATTTTTCACCAAATAATTCACTTCAAATAAAATTCTTTCAGGTTATTTTTAGGTTGGTCCGGTCTCTGAAGTGTAATCAGCTTTCCGCTTGACGCCCATGGCTCTATTTTGTTTATTTTTATGCAGTAACTAAAAAGTGAAACTTCAACTTTCCAATAGTTCCATTTTTTTTCTTTAAACTCTCTTGTTTCTATTTAAGTCCCTCGTATTTGTCCTCTCTCATTTTTCATATTAATCATCATCTTCTTGTCTTTCTCGTTGTCTTTCTAGTTGGACCTCCATTAATTGAGACGTTCTCAATTTTTTTTAAAAATTAAAATATGGGAAAAACCTTTTTTCTCCTACTCTCTAAAAGGACCTCAAATCATAAAGAAATATGAAAAGGAAAAGAAATTGTTGATATGTTCATCTTCTTCACCCTTAAACCTAAAATCCAAACTTCCATATCCTTGATCCTATGAGTTCTTTTTTCCTTCCTTTCTAAATTCATTAGCAAAAGAAGGAAAACAAAACTCATAAAATAAGGGAGAACGGAAATTTGGGTTTTAGGTTTTTAGGTGAAGAAGACGAACATATATGTTGGTGGACGAACAAATCAAAAATCTTTTGAAAATAATAGCTCAAGCAAATCAATTAATTCAAGAAACCCTAAAACGAATAAATGAAAACAAAATGATAGTAATCAATTTTCGACTAAATAGAATTACTCGAGTCTGATCCTACTTCTCTATCCAATAAACTCTAAAAAAATTTCTAAAGAAAAGTAGACATCATCCCTCCATTGAAGTGCTGCCTCCACCTGATTTTGTTTGTCTTCCCTCCATTCATTTGTATGGGTTGGAGACGATTGGTTGTGTAGGTGAGAACCTGCTTTTATGATTTTTGGAGTGGAATTTGTATTTCTTCATGGCGTCATCCAATTTAGGATGTCAGCTTGGTTTCGTAGTCTCCTTCGGGTTTTCGCCTGCAAATCTTCCCGAGGCTTGCAATATATTCTGATAGATTCAACAGAGATGTGAAGTCTATTCTTTCAGTCATAATTTCTTCTGCAACAGATTATCAAGGCATGAATAAAAATATGTCGTTTCCGCCTTTTCTTTTTATGTTTTTCGACGAAAGCCTGCATGACCCGTTGACGACTAGGTATTAATTTATGTTTCTAATGTCTCGATTACTTGTGGTGTTTCTGATAGAGAAAGATATTCTCTATATTTAATATTAAGAGTTTCTATATTTTGGAAGATATTCGATGGTTATTTAATATTAGGAGTTTCTATATTTTGGAAGATATCCTATAGTTATTTAATATTAGGAGTTTCCATATTTTAGAGTTTCTAAGTAATTTATGAGTTTCTATATTTCTAAATATTGAGTCCTAGTTGGAGTCTAAATTGTTTGGTTGTAGCCTATATATATGGCTGAGTTCTTAGTAGTTGGGGGATATATATGAATATGAATCTTGAAGTTATTAATAAAGTTTCCTATTAATATTACGATTATCTTTGGCTGGCTTAGAAAAGGACTTAGGTTCTTATCAATTGGTATCCAGAGCAGACGTTCCTATTATTCGCTTTCGCATTACTTTTGTCTTCGTTACAAACTCGAAGAAAAAAAAATGAAGAAGCAATTAAGTGAATTTGCAGAGAAGATGACGGAGATGACGGTAAATCAATCATTATTGATTGAGAAGATTTGTCGATTGGTCGACAATAGAGAGATTGTGTCTCAAAGAGGTTATCGTTTTAAAGGTGAAAGGTTATATTTACAAGGTTTAACGGATCAGATGTGGAAGGATAGATTTTTCAAGCTGAACAATATTTTGAGTTCTATGACATTGCACAAGATCAAAAGATTCAGTTTGCAATCAATTACTTGGATGGAA
>BEHA01000042.1:56596-71756 GCA_002897215.1 Eschscholzia californica subsp. californica
CGATACATGAATGTTTTGTTCATCCACCAAATGTTATAGTACTGCAGTGTTCTTTTTGAGGATCCTAGAACCATTTTTGCTCTTCCACTAAGTTGATGCTCCAACTAGGACTGTTAACTAAGTCGAGCCATAAGCTGAAAGAGAGGTGATTCTGTCATTGAGTCATTTCCAAGATTCGTCATGTTTGATGCTGCTGTGTCAAATCAATTAACAATCTAAATTCAATGAATAGAAAAAAATAAAAGAGGGTTGTGAGAGAATAGAGTAGATTATGTTTTCGGTTCACGGCTCCGATTGGTTGGTCCGAGGGAGGAAATGTGTACTAAACAGAGATCTATCTTCCCAATCTCTTTTTCTACTTGTGGTAAGATTTGTTAATGTACTTGCTCAAATTTATATTAGAAGCATATTGCAACTTACCAATGAAATCATTGGTGGCTTGGTTGTGGATGCAATTAAGTTTGTTCTCTAAGCATATCAAGTATCTGCTTGAACCCTTCTTGTCTACGGAGCTTCGATGAATCCGGTAAAGAGCATTTGGGCCAGCCTTGGTAGGTTGGAGGAGGAGACACCATTGGGTTTACTGGGTAGGACCATTTGTGGGGGCTGGACTTGCAGGTTTGATATATGAGTTTATAATAATACCAACTGAGATGACTCCTCCAGCCTTACTTTTTTAGGTTTATGATTCTACTTTCTGATTGTTTAAATTTTTTTTTGTTGTTGTTATGAATGTGGGCAGTTATATTTAGCAGCAGCTTCTGCTAATCAACTTCCAAAAAAGGCTAATCTTAAAAGATCATTAACAGCTCCATTCTAAGAAGCATTTTCCTCTGTCACTTTCCCTTTCTTGTTACACTTGTTTCTTCTAATATCTACTGCTTTCTTTTTTGTTTCTTCTTTATCATTCAGTACATAATCAAGACTTTACTATTAGTTAGAGAGAGACAGTGTTTGGTGTTTGTTCTTACTACAGTATAATCTTGCTTGGTTGTAAGCTCTGGGTGAATTTATTACACATAATATTGAATTGATTGTAGTGCATATATGAAGAGAAGGAAATTTAGTTATATATGGGTGATTAGTCCAACAGTTACCAGAAATCTGTCTCATGCCACGATGCTAGTGATGAAGAAATCGAATACATTAACAAAGATGTAAACGACGTAACATGTGATGGAGATAACTAATAGATTCAAAGGATCGTCTGGAAATGCGTGACCAAAGATGGAGAATTTGAAGAGTTTTGGTTTTGTTCTTTTTTTCCTTTAATGATGAGTTTAATCACAATCTGTATGGTTTTTGATAAATTAATGAATGAATAAATGTTTAGTTTCCGCGATTGTATTTTTTCTTTCAATTTTGGTTCAATTAGATGGGATAATTAGATATGTTTTAGATACAGTTACAAGTGAACTGACCAATTTTGTACAGGATGTCTGATAGAGGAACTACTCAACCTTCTAAGAAGGGGAGGGGACGAGATTTATTAAAATTCCTGAAAGATCTGGATCACGGCGAGAAATACACAGTTGAATGGGATGATAACTTTCGGCCTGTTAGAAAGATTGCCGGGTTCTTAGCGACTTATATATCTTCATTTGTTAGAGATCCAGTTCGATTCCCTCTGATTCATGATAAATGAGAAAAAATGGAATCTGCTGCCATCAATGACACAATTACAGACTTGAGGGTAAATATTTCCTACATTTTCGTTATAGTATAGTATTTTTTTTATTTATTTCATATATAATTATTTTACCATGTTATTTTCTTAAAGGTGTATTTTGATTTCCCTGAGAATGAAGATGTTATAAAATGGATTAAGAAGGAACTCAAAGAAAGATGGAGAACTTGGAAAGCAAGAGTTAAGAGAGAATATTTTACACCTCACCTTCCTAATATAGATGAGTGCAGAGCAAATATCCCTCCTGGCGTTGACCCTACTGATTGGTTTGGCTTAATTCGATATTGGTGTAGGGATGACGTAATGGTAAATATGTCTTTCCTTTAATAGCTACACTGAGTTTACTTCATAGGTACTAACAATGTACCATCTTCCGATATACAGAAGGTAGCTGAGACCAACAAGAAAAACAAAGCTATGACAAAACATCCTTATGTTGGAGGGCGTCAATCTATGACCCAAATTGGGCATGCGGTAAAATTTTCAATTTCTTTTACAATTTTTGATTCAATTCAGTTGGTTTTGTTTGAAATTGATAATTGTCATTTACTTTGTATATTTGCAGTATAAAAAGAAGTATGGCACTCAACCTAGTCGATTTTGTATGTTCCACAAGACTAGATTAAGAGCGGATGGAACTTGCGTTAACCAAGGGACATCAGATTTAATTGTAAAGTTTTAATTAAACTCAATTAAATTTTATTTTGTTCATATAATGTGTAAGAACTCAATCTTATATAGGTAATCAAGCGCATGTAATGTTAACAGGAGCTGATGGAGGAAGATCAGGAGAGGCGACGAAGCGAGAGCTCGAGTGAGTTTGTCGACGCCCCTGGTCCAAATGATGTTTTCGGAAGTCATATGCCACCAGAGTCACGTGGGCGAATCCGAATGATGCCCTTTGTCGCACCTACGGATGCAGGTTTTAGAAATTCAAGCTCGGGTGGTGTTTCAGGTCTTCGAAAAGAAAATGACGGGCTGAGAAAGGAATTGGCTGAACTGCGTGAAATACAAGAGAGACAAGGAAGAGATATGGCTGCACTTATGGCACTCATTCAGCAGCAACAACGACCACCATCAACTTCAGAATCTTCACAACAACTCTGTAAGCATGTTTTCTTCTTCAATTTCATCTTGTTCAATTCCTCAACCATCTTGTTGTAGTCCTTAATTTGTGAATACGTGGTTTAGGGAAGTTTTATAAACAACTTTTCTGGTATTACAGAAGCGGTGACTATTGAAGGAGCATGCAACTTTTTGATCAATGTTTTTGGAGGTTTGGTCTCTCCTTCATGGTTTCCCATATATGTGTACTGTTTTTTGAATTTGTTTTGATGACCATTTGAATTTGCCATGTAAACTACTAAGTCTAGGTTGTGTGATTCCGATGTTAACAAGATTCCATTTGCATCTGAATTTTCCATGTAAAGTACTAAGTTTAGCTCTCTAACCCCATCATCACTCTACTAACACTTCCCACTCTAATTCAGTTAAGTCATAACACCAACACATTAGAATTTACTTCACTTTTGCATCTGTTTTATGCTATGTTTTGTTGTATTTCATAGGGAAAATGTGATCGAGAAAGGCAAACTCTTTAGCGTAAAACCCTTATAGTGAGTGTGTATATGCAAGAGTACTTCTTAGTATTTTTATGAATTCATTTCCATGCCTACAGGTTTTATGCTTACATTTGCTTTGATGACCATTTGAATTTGACATGTAAACTACTAAGTCTAGGTTGTGTGATTCCGATGTCAACAAGATTCCATTTGCATTTGAATTTGGCATGTAAACTACTAAGTCTAGCTTTTTAACCCCATCATCACTCTTTTAACACTACCCACTCACTAGAACCAACTGTAATCATATTGTAATTTGGTTACTTGTTTGTGCTTAAGTTGGTTGTTTCTGAAGAATTCTCTACTGATATCTCTGTTTCTGAAGAATTTTTAATGTCATGTTAAATGCGCTAATGTGTATATATTCATCGTTTTGGCAGGGTTTTTAAAGTTTTGCGCAATGATGAATCCACACCGATTAGAGATTTTGCTTGAACTCTCATTGCGTATGAAATCTACCATCACCTAGTACCTACTTGTTATCTCTATTTCGTAAGTAGTTGAAATGCATTTAGGGAGCTGAACCGTTAGTTTAGTTTATGATATTGTACTCCGATAAACAACTATCGACATCTTGTGAAACATATTGACATTATAAAGTAGTTTACTAGTTAATTCATCATCTTGTCTATATATTTTCATCTTGTGTAGCTTAAGTTCTATATTGTGTTTGGGTTGAATGTTTAAAGGTTTTGTGTGGTTGGGTTGAATGTTTATGGCTTTGAAACAGGGAAATGTACAGCAAGTAAAAGCAGCAAAATAGTGCTGCTGGTTTTCACAATTTACTGCAGCTTTTTTTTTTTTCTTAAAAACAAACATTTGCAACGGCTCAAAGCCGTTACAACAATTTATTTGTAACGGCTGGTCCTCCCTCACGGCCGTTACAATTTGACTCCCGCTAACAATTCCCGCGCACTCAGTTATAACGGCTTAAAAGAGCACAACCGTTACAATAAAACTAGTTGTAACGGCTTCTGCTCGTTACATTTTTTATTGCCACGGCACTTATTGTAACGGCCTAGTAACGGCCCGTGCCCGTTACAACTACACTTTTTGTAACGGTTTTTCCCTTGTTGTAACGGCTTAAAGCCGTTACAACTAGTCCGTATTTTTGTAGTGATACTTTATGAATGTTTTTGCATACTTTTTCGCAAATGTATGATAATGTACATAAAATTTTGAAAAATGATGTTGAGAAAGGAGATACTTTTTTAGATTAAATTGATGAATTCATAAAATGTTCAGAAATTACCATTGTTACCGTCTTTAGCCACAGCAGCCAGTATGCAACCGTTAAAACGAGTCTTGCAAAATGTACCATCCACGTATAAAACTGGTCGACAGTATTGAAAGCCAGCTATACAAGCATGTGGTGCAATGAAAATTCTTTTAAATCTCCGAGACACATCGTCAACTTCAAGTTGTACTATGCTGTTTGGGTTGGAACGTGAAAAGGCATCAGCATACCATCTAAGTTTTGCATATGAGTCTCCTTCTTGACCAAATGCTTCATTCATTGCTACTTTCTTCCCCTCATAAGTGTAGTAATATGGAAGTTGGACAGCGTAATCTTTCAAGAAGTCTTTTTTCAGACTTGCTGTCGAACGATCCGGGCTTCTTGTAACATCATCTAAAATAAGTTTCCCAACAAATGAACTGTTTAGTTTGGGTTTCTTGGTCTTCTTAATGAAATCTTCACAGTCATGTTTCATTTCCATGTCTTTCAAAATAAACATGGATTCGCATTTCAATGGCGCACATCCATGTACTCTCCATTTGCAATCTTCAACAGGACATACAGCAGTTACCCGCTTCGAATCATTTTTAATAAATTTAAAATCATGGCCAGTATTTATACTATATTGACGAAGAGCAAATCGAAATGCTTTAGCACCCCCGGGAAATAATTGACCAGGTTCTGTAAACATTTTATCCCAACCATCAGATTTTAATATCGTCTTCTTGCTTTGTAATGATGAATCTGCTTGAATCTCCATCTGTTCTGTAAAACATAATTATTGATATTGTAAAACAGAAAAATATTATTCATTTGTAAATAAAGTACGCATACTTTGTCGCATGTAAAATTGTAATTTATGCCTATTACAAAATTTTATAGACAACTATGTAAGAAAGTATGCGTAATTTGTGATAAATTTTATATATGTACATGTTATTTACAACATAATATTGTTAAAAAGTATATATTATGTAAGGTAAATTATACATAATGTATACTACAAACCAAGTGTTTTCCATACAGATCTGAGATTAAATGACTGAAATCTAATACCCAGCATTACCTGTACTATCATTTCAATTTGATGTGAAGATAATATTAGATGTGAAAAATCTAAATATTTAAATGAAAACATCAGATCTAGAACCCATGGATTCAATAAAAATGAAACAGAGATATCAAATACATGAAATAACACTTTACTGATGGAAAATTACAGCAATACAGATTCATTTTTGAATGATGAATGGAAAAGACGATCATTTGATATTTATGAAATCTTCAATATGAATCGTTAACTATAAGCAAATGTAATGAAGATGTTAAACCTGAATAGTTGTGGCTAGAATAAAGAGAAGATGAGTAAAAACTCTAAATGACAATGGAGTTTGTGATGATGGCTCTTGATTGAATACTAATCAATGGAGTTTTTCACAGCTGGGCGAGAGTTTAATGAAGGTTTAATGATGATTTCATTTTTAGATCGGTAATGGGAAAGTTTTTGGATTTCGGTTACGGAATTATAGAGAGAGAGTTGTTAGTTACATAAAGAACGTGATTGGAGAGAGAAAGTTGAGATAAATATGGAGAGAAATCTAATACGGTTTAGAAGGAAAATCACGATTAGATATTAACCGAAGGTTAATATAGGTATTGCATATATAATAAATATTATATGGATTTGTGTAATCTCTCTAGATGACACTAAAAGGACCGGATATCTATTAAGATTATTATTTAGGTTTTCAAATCCTTTTTAGGATTATAGAGGATTAAATCTCCTATTAGGACCCTATTTTTGGTCTATAGACTCAAAAATTATTAGGAAAACTCTAATGTCTATATAAAGGAGATTCAGTAGTTGTTTTATTCATTCAAGTTGATCAATAAATTCAGTATTTTAGTATTACTTCCAAGGTTACCAGATTCGCGGTACGTTCCGGTACGCGGTACGAAAACGGGTACGCGGTACGCATATTAGAGCGTATCCGGTACGTGGGGGTATACTTATTCGGTACGCTAATTCGGTACATAATTCGTTTAATATAAAATTTCGATTCGTTACTTAATAAGATATTCCAGAATAATTGGTCTTTGGAAACTATCCTTAATTTAAAATCGGAGAGAGAAAAGCAGTTGGAGATATTATAGCAATTGTGCTTTACTGTTTAGTTTATAAAAAGAAGTTAAAACCCTAGATCTAAATCCAACGGCCACAATGTATTAGGAAACCCTAAAAATAACTGTATAAAAAGAAGTATGCTCTCCCCACCCCATCAACTGGCCGACTCTTACTCTCTTTCTCTCTTTGCCGAAAACTACTATTACACAAGAAATGAAAAACCTAATACAGAGTAATAGAAGGAAGAAGAAAGGATAAGTTATTGGCTTTTTGCCATCACCTAAACTTCATCTTCTTCCTCATATTACTCTGCATTTTTTTTCTTTAACCATTCACCAAGAGTTTTATATCTCAAAAGAACTTGGAGCCTTCAACTCATCAGATCGAGGTATGTATTTGCTTCACAGAGTTCACCCTTCTTCTCTTAAAAACGATTCGCTAGATCGAGCGATCTGGTTCGCGAACGTATCCTGAAAGGGTTCGCGCGAACCAGATCGCGATTCGTGGGGTGTTCAAACGAATCTGGTAACCTTGATTACTTCTTATAATTTTGGTTCTATAGTCTTTAGACGGAGTTCTAAGGCTTTTTCTAGGTTTTAAAAGTTTTAGACGGAGTTCTAATTCTTTTACGGAATATTCCGCTGCGTCAGATTGTGCGTTTTCTGAGTTTATCTTTTGGCTAACTAGCCACGATACCTTCTCCGTCAATCGTGGGGCTCGTGTCATTTTCCATTGGTGCATAGTGTTAGTCGTTTCTTGTCATATTAATGCTATGTCTGACTCGGCCAGAGATTCGCCGTAGTTTCTTGTACTGTCAATATGACTTAGTCAGTTTTGGATGCACCTTTATTTTTCAACGCTTTTGCCTATGCCTTTGTTCTTCATCTTCCCTCTATAAATAGCTTGGTTGTTATTTGTTTTTCTTCATGGACAACTTTTCCTAGGTTGTTCTGTACCTTTAGAATTTCTCTTCAAGTCTTCAGATTTCTTTGAGTTAGAGATGAGACCTTTATTTGATTTTCGGGTTGGGTCGATTTGTTCTTCGATCACTTTTTGTGCAATAAGGATGTTGAAAGGAGTGTTTCGCGCAAAAGGAATGTTGACCCAGTGTATCATCTTGGTGGCTTCCCTTTACAACACAAGAGCAGGTGGTAATGGAGTTCTTTCGTCGATTCCCCTCCCAAGTCCTAAGATGAAGTAAGGATGAAACTGCCTTCTGGTGTAGCATTTTCTTCTTCACACTGTCTCGGATGATCGAGTAGTCATGCATTGGGCTCAGATGCCTTTCTTTTCCTTGGTGAACCGCATCTATAGTTGTTTTTTTATTCGTTGTTTTTCTCTTCAGATGGGTTGCCTTCCCTTTCCAAGATCTTTGGTAGATGTCGGAGATGCCTTCTTTTAGCTGCAGGAACCACCTTCTTTTTCTTAAACACTTGTCTGCGATCGCTTTAACTTCGTTGCAATTTCTCCTGTAATAGATGTTCGATCCCAATAAATAAATTTCCTTTTTGTTTTCGTTAAGTACTTACTTGATCTCTACTTTTGTTGTGTTTGAACTTCGTCCGGATCCTACAACGGGTTACACAAAGAGTGTCAACTTGATTAGAAGATATGATTAGAGGGACGAGACATATATACGTGGGTAAGACTCATAAATATGTCCCTAAGGCCTAAAGGAAGTTTGGGTAAAAATAGTACAAGAGTGTCGAATAAGAGTTATTTTGGTCGTGCACCTAAAACGGCCTTTTGGGCCCATTATAGGGGTTATCCTAGCTTGACCCACCAACCAAAGGGGACCGGCCAGATCTGCCTGTTTAGTGCATATCTTGGCCAGCTCAAAGCAAGGAAAGAAGGAAATAGAAACTAGTTTCTATTTCCGACTATTTCCTTAATCTTATTCAAAGAGACTTTTTAGGAAACCTAATTAGGGTTTTACACTAACTTAGGAATCTATATAATGTCTCTTGGGACTTGAATAATGTGTGGAGAATCCTTAAAAAGCTCTCTTATTCTACAACATCAAGTAGAGTAAGAAAATGAGAATTATCCCAACTATCAATCTAGTCAAGGAAGAAGGTGTTCTTCATCTAACCACCATTAGTGTTCTATCTAACAACAAGGTAGGAGATCAAGGTGATTCCTCGGTGTCCCAAGTAGAGGAGCTACAATTGGAGCTCTTGGTCTTCACCAATTGTAGAACCAAAATTAATAAGATTAAGCTAAAATACTGAATTTTACTGACGCAGCGGAAAATTCCGAAAAGAATTAGAACTCCGTCTAAACTTTTAAAACCTAGAAAAAGCCTTTAGATCTCCGTCTTAAGACTTGTAGAACCAAAACTAATAAGATTAAACTAACATACTGAATTTTATTGATCAACTTGAATGGATTAAACAACTATTGAATCCCCTTTATATAGCGTTAGGAGTTTTCTAAACCTAAACAGACTCTAATTAACAATTTCTAATAAATAAAATACTACTTTCCTAAACCTAATCAACCACTTCTAAACAAATAAAATACTAAAATCTCAAACTCAAAAAGGCTTCCTGAAATCATAAAACTACTAAAACTAATAATTCTCTACTAAAATAAATAGGAAACTACTAACATAAATTTTCCAAAAAATATCCCTGCATCACAAAAGCGATTGGAAAGGTTTGAGAGAAAACTAGTGATTAAGGTAATCTTTAACTTCTTAGTTCTTCATTAGCTTTTACATGAGATCCTGGGGATACTAGTGTTAGACATATTAGATGTCTGAGATTCCGCTACCAACACTAGGAGACACCCTAAACTAACTGTTGGGTTGTGGTGTCTTCTAGTGTTTTGAGTGGAATCTTAGACATCTCATGTCTAACACTAGTAGATCCCAAGATCATCATGCATAAGCTGATAATTAACTAAGAGTTTAGGATTACCGTAATCGCTAAATTTTCCCTCGAACCATTCCAATCGAGTGTGAAGACCAAGAGCTCCAACTGTTGCTCCTCTACTCAAGACACCCGAATAAGCAATTTGATCTCCCACCTTGTATCTAGCTAGAACTCTAATGGTGGTTTGATATGTAGAACACCTTCTTTTTTATGACTAGTTAGATAGCTTGGAAATTATCTCTTTTTTTCACTCTACTTGATGTTGTAGAGGTTGAAAGCTTCTTGAGAAATTCCACACCTTATCCAAGTCCCTAAGAGACATTATATAGAATCCTAGTTAGAGTCCAACCCTAATAAGGTTTCCTAAAGGCCCCTTTTGAATAAGATTAAGGAAATACTCAAAAATAGAAATTAGTTTTTATTTCTTGGTTTCCTTATTATTGGTCGGCCATATAAGGCCCATCTTGGGCAGATCTGGCCGTTCCCTATAGGGCCACATGGACAAGCTTGGTCGTGCCCTTTTGGGCCCCAAATCACCTCCTTTAGTGTTCGGCTCAAATGCCTTTCTTTTGGGCATTTTGTGTTATCTTTGCCTAAACTTCTTTTTGCCCTATGAGACATGTTTATGGGACTATCCCATGATTACATGTCTCATCCCACTAATCATATCATCTGATCAAATAGACATTCTTATGTGTAACTTGATGTAGGATCCGGTCGAAGTTAGCCGCGAATTACTTCGTAATTCGACGATCGTAGTTGGTTTCTAGCTAGACACTACGACCCCTAAATCGTCCGGACTTGATGATCTTCTTCATCAGTTGTCCTATCCGACAAATTGCTTGCATTGCATCTTTGATCGAAGGACATTTCTTTCAGACTTCCACTTGAACTTAAAACAAGTGCAATGCTCGATTCTCGTGTCAATTTGTATCCCATCTGATATGCCACATCTTTTAGACTTTCTTGATCCCGAGCACAACTGACAAAGACAAATAATTAACTTTTAATCTATTTGAGCGTGGCCACGCATTTTCAGTTGCTGCTCATCAAGCGACCTTGAGACAGTTTTCCCGAATATAATTAGGATGACCCAATCCATTCTTGTGCTCCCACTCAGCTTCATGTCTATCATGTCTTTTCCAGTATCCGCTTTTATAAGGGTTAATTCCGTTTTGACCCCCAATTTGTGACCAACTCACCGTTTTGGCTCTCATAAGTGTCCGGCAGTTTGATTTGGCCCTAAATTCCTGTTTGGTCCCCAAATTTTTTTAGCTTCCCCATTTTACCCTCAGGCAATTCTGTAATTAAACTTTTTTTCTTTTTATTTGTCCACCTCACCTAGTAATTTCCACATCACCTGTGTCCACCTAAGATATCGCCGGAGAAGGTCGCCGGAGAAAGTCGTCAGCCGACATCTTTTTTCCAGCGACCTCCATTTTTTTAAAATCTTCTTCTTCTCCAACTATCTCCTCCACCTCCTCTCTCTCTCTCTTCTCATCTCTTTCTCCCCCATCTTCTCTCTTTCCCCTCTTCTCTTTTCCGGCTAAGGGAGATCCTTCGCCAGAACAGAGAAGAGGAGGAGAGAGAGAATAGGGAGAGAGAGAGAAAAGGGGGGAGAGAGTGAAGAGGGAGAAGAGAGAGAAAATAAGAGGGAGAGAGAGATGAATAGAGAGAAAGGAGGTGGAGGAGATAGTTGGAGAAGAAGAAGATTAAAAAAAAAGTGGTCGCCGTAAAATGATGTCGGCCGGCGACTTTCATCTGCTATATCTTAGGTGGACACAGGTGATGTGGAAATTACTAGGTGAGGTGGAAAAATAAAAAGAAAAATTATTTAACTACAGAATTGCCATGAGGGTAAAATGGGGAAGTTAAAAAAAAAATTGGGGCCAAATCGAACTGCCAGACACTTGTGGGGGCCAAAACGGTGAGTTGGTCACAAATTGGGGGTCAAAACGAAATTAACCTCTTTTATACTCTCCTTTTACGGCGCGGCGTTCAGCGGAACCAAAGTCGGACATTCCTTACATAAGATGAGTGAAGCACTCATGTTTTGAGGAATCTCTCTAATCTTGTCAATGAGAAACGTATGACGTTCATCACGATTTATGTATTTCTCATTTGAGGATTATCCAGTGTATAGTCCTAATAGTACACTAACGTAGTCGATTCGAATACTCCTATTCCTATAGCCCACGAAATAACGCTATCTCGTCGACCTACATGTTAGTCTTCTAGAGTCATTGTTGTCTATGCAATGACCTGGACTAGAGAGATGATAATGAAATATTACAAGTTCACTTAATAGGGTTTCATTCATCAGATCACGTATCTGACAAACCTATTTGGAATGTTTTATAATCCGTGGACTGTTGTTTAAATACTAAACCAAATTTAGACGATTGTGAAATAACTAACTTATTTCTAATAACGAGAGTTTGTAAGAGCCTCTTCTGTAAATCTCCTTTTACACACTCAATTTACTAGTCAAGGTTATTCTCAAAATATACCTTATGTCTTCGACTTATGTGTGATTTCATACTTTTTCTTAGGTGACAGTTTAGTTTACTACTTATGTAGTCCAATTAAACTTTGCCTATCATCGAGGGTCGCTTCCTTCGATTTTCTTTTGATAATTTTTAGTAACCCTTTACTAGAATTAAGGCTTCCATTCTTTCGTTTGCAGAGTCTGCAACAGTTCCAGGCTCGAAACACTTTCAACCAACTTTCCCTCCATGTTTTGAAGTTTGCATTGACATGTTAAACTTTCTTTTCCACTTCGAACTAACTCATCCTAGTAATTTTACAAGCCTTTTAGGATGTTAGTTGTGGTTTAGATTGTCTAATCTGATTCAGATGTTAACATCTCTTAATACTCCAGTATTCGAGATATCTTGGATCAATGCTACATCATGTCCCGCCCGACCGACCTTATGCCTATAACACCATCTTCCTAATGCTTGTTTGCTCATCAGGGTCTCACAGACTCTGAGTCTTGTCAAGATATGCGCCATGAGATTTTGGTCGAATATCTTTCTTAGAGACTTTCGCATTTGGACTTTTAAGAATCCCAAGTTTTCTTGTCTTAGTCCTATCATCTTTTGATCTATAATCATAGAACTTTGGTGCCCCATAACATTTCATCCTTTGTGGTTCTTCATCAACTGATTCCAACCCTATGTTGTTCTCAATTCTGGCATGTACTCTGCATACCGGACCTGGAAATGCGTTACTCCCACTAACCTTCTTGAAATCCTTAGATTCAAGATTTTCTTCATTCTTTCAGGAATCAAACGTCTTTGATTTCTTTTTTGAATCGAAGATTCTAACTCTTGCCTGTTTCACTCTCTTGATGGATCTCCGAAGAATTCCATGTTTGCTAACTACTAAAGTCGGCGACCGTTTCGGTTTTTGACTTCCTTGTGTTAGCATGGATTCAAACTTAGACTGATGTAAGATCTCGTTCGTAGTCTCAGGGTATGAATCCACGATCTTAATCTTCTTTGTCTAGTTTTGGGAAACTCTAATGTTTCCATCCTTCTTAGTTTTGAAAATTAATTTTCATCTAATGGTTTCGATCCATTGACCAAATTATCAAGTTCCAAATCTTGATGAGAAAGGATTTCATAATCTATTGACTCCTAGCCAATAGTAGCTTTGGTTTCCGTCTCTGCGCAGCTCTATGCTCTAATCTTTTATCAATAAGATTTCAATCTTTTGAGCTTCTTAGATAAGTAGTAATAACCTTCAGGGCTTATGAGCAACGTGATACTCTCAACACTTGAGATATCTCTTTTTGAGTAACTTTCAACTTCTTGATAGTTCTCGGCGGTAAATACTTAGATCCCTTCTATTTTACCTTTTCCTCCCACTGTTCTATAACAGTTTTGTTGCACTTAGTCAAACCATTTGACTTTTCCTCCCACTTATCCTTCGTAATCAACTATTCTATTCAGAACTAATTATTAGGAGGATACCATCATGAGCAACAAACACTTTGTTCTCTGATTGGTTGTGTGAAGCCCAAGTTTCTTCTAAAGAAATTACGTCAGATTTGCTAATTTATGCCCCTGTAATCCCTGTACATGGCCTTATCTTTAGATGGAGTAGGCTAAGTGAGAAAACGACCTTTGCTAGAATAGATCCCAAAATATTCGGAAGACTGGCTTAAGCCCATCATTGATCGAATCATACCTAGGAGTTTTCGATTACTTCCATTGGATTCACCATTCCTCGGATGTGTTCCATGGAGCGAGTTGGGAAGCTGTTTCTCAACTCCTTTGATGGTTATCAGGTGTTTGGCTTTCTTGCCAAGGTGATTCTTTACTTGTTTTGTACTTTGTTTGAACCTTTCAAACATTCTGACTTTATACTTTACGACTTGTACGTTTCCGTACTTCATGGAGTTGTCAAGATACGTGTTGAAGTAGCTTTCGTTCGCTTCTGCAAGTAAACTTATAGGTCTGCATAACAAAGTATGAGTCTCAATAGTTTACTAGTGTCTATGCCTTTCTGAAAAGGGCGACTTTGTCGATTGGCCCTTAAGACCTAAGTGACAATGTTAGAGTTAACGAGTTTGAATCTTTTGAATTTAGCCATTATCAAAATTTCGGTTCTTTAAGAACCTTCTGTTAATTTACCACTTGTTTAAAACATTTGATGTTTCTAGGAGAAAAAAATAATTAGTATTAAGTTCTAAACTAGATCAATGTCTAAAAGAAGACTTTCATCCCTTTCAGCATCCTTAGCAATATTGCTTCTGCTCCCTCTTGGATCTTTTCTCATTTTAGTCAAGTATGTAATTCCCTTGAGCTTCCACTGAGCCGCTCATCTGGTCCTAAATACCTGATGAAGGAATACTATGATTCTTGCTTAACTTTGTTAACAAGAATACTGGAACCGGAATTCGTACTTCCATTTCTTTTGTCCTCTAGGTGCTAAGGGTAGTTTCCTTTTAAATGGTCTAGCCATTGTTTTAGAAACATTTACAGTGATGAGGACCAAATCCTGATCAGGGTTTCGACAACCGCTTTGCGTTCCTTGATCAATTATTTGTCTCTCTTGACTGACCCTTTGCCCTTTTGAATCTCAAATACTCTTTCTTAGATTCCTTTCACCAAATCTCAAGAACCTTTTCTTAGATTTGATATTCCCGTGTGTTCTGCTCCGTCGTTCACAACAATTTGAGTGACTCATCTAAGGTCTTATCTATCTTTGTTCAATCAGCATTGAACTGGGTGATAGATAACTTTGTTGTCTTCCTTTAAGATGACTTTCAGATTGCCTTGGAGGTCTCCTACCTCTATATTCATGACTTCTGTAGGAACTTCTCCCGCAGTTTCTCTTAATGGTCGTGCTAGCATCCATTACTCTTCCAAAGAGAATGTTATATGATTACTTACAAAAGGCTTTTGACCTTATCTTGTATGAGTCAACATTGGGATTGGGTATTTTACAACGCTTCCTTTATTTCGAATCTGAGAACCATTCTCTGATTCCTTTCTATTCAAGAAAGTTGACCATCAAACTTCTCCTTGTCGAGAAATGAGCGGAAATTAAAGTTCTCTTTCATCATCTTAAAACTACATGAAAGAATTGCGAAGTTTTTTAACC
>BEHA01000043.1:0-10000 GCA_002897215.1 Eschscholzia californica subsp. californica
CCTTCACCGCCTCTGTTGCTGCCATGTACTCAGCTTTCGTTGTAGACAGCGCTACCACCGACTGCAGCACTGCTCTCCAACTAATGGCACTCCCGCAGAGTGTGAACGTATAGCCCGTTAGCGACCTCTTCCTATCAAGATCCCCCGAAAAGTCTGAATATACAAATCCAACTACCGAACCAGAAGTGTCAGCCCTTCTGTCGTAAACCAAACCAAGCTCTGCAGTTCCTCCCAAATACCGCAGTATCCATTTCACAGTCTGCCAATGACCTCTCCCGGGTCTACCCATGTATCTGCTTACTACACTAACAACATGTGAAATATCAGGCATTGTGCACACCATAACATACATAATGCTACCTACTGCATTTGCATAAGGCACCCGAGACATGTACTCCATCTCGTCATCAGTTGTCGGTGACAGTTCCCCCGAAAGCTTGAAGTGTGCTGCCAATGGAGTACTGACAGGTTTTGCCTCAGTCATACCAAAACGTTCCAACACCTTCTCGATGTACGTTTTCTGAGACAAGCAAAGTTTCCTAGCAGATTTGTCTCTCCGTATCTCCATACCCAATATCTTCCTTGAGGCACCCAAGTCTTTCATCTTAAACTCACCCTTTAACTGATCCTTTAACATGTGGGTTTCCGACATATCCTTGCAAGCTATCAACATGTCATCCACATACAGGAGTAGATACACATAAGAACCATCCGATAGTTTCCTGTGGTACACACAACTATCATACATGCTTCTATCATAGCCGTTTTTAATCATAAACGTGTCAAAACGCTTATAACACTGCCTAGGAGACTGTTTTAGTCCATACAAAGACTTCTTCAGCAAACATACCTGGTCTTCATTTCCGAGAATTTCAAACCCCTCTGGCTGACGCATATAGATTTGTTCCTCCAGCTCTCCATGTAAGAACACAGTCTTAACATCAAGCTGCTCCAATTCCATATCATACAAAGCAACCACAGCAAGTATCACTCTAATAGAGCTATGTTTAACAACAGGAGAAAATACCTCATTGAAGTATATCCCTTCTCGCTGTGTAAACCCCTTAGCTACTAACCGTGCTTTGTATCGTGTGATGGGTCATGAAAATGTCCCATCGAAGTCGTTTAAATTAGCCGAGTTAGTCTGTTTCGAGTCTTTATTGTAATAAAATGGTTGGTTTTCTTGATTAGGTGTCTTTTGCAGAGTTAGGTGTGAAAAACGGTTAAAAATAAGAAAAAGATGCATAAAGGGTATTTTGGTCATTTGGAGTCAAGGACATTCTGGAAATTTGGCCAAGGTCAGTGCGTGGTTGAAAAGTAGAGGTCGAGACGAGTCTGTAGGAGAAAACGGAAGTCAAATCGGAGTTCGGGCGAAGGAATAAACCAAGGTCAAAGTCAGGTCAACATTTGGTCAGCATTCGGTACAATGTCGGGCAAGTTTCTGGCCCACGGTATGCTTAGGGACACGTGTCGATGTGCGGAGGTTGGTATATGCGGTTCCCGTGTTAGCGCTCAACAACGAAATGGCCCAAAGGGATTGATCCAGTGAAGCGCGTCGCAACTTAACTCCGTGCACCAGATCCCACCTTTTAATCTTATCCGTCCATTCCCGTGTTTTTGAAATCGTGCGGCTGCTGTTTGTCCCGTGCTTTATTGCATATTCCGTGCACCCGAAGCAGTTTAAGTACCGTGATCCGGGACACGTGGCCTTGTATCGTCTCTCCATCTCCGTGCAACCTTCATCCGACGGCTACTGTTCCTTCCGCAACTTAACACTATGGTTCCGGCCACACCAAATCAAACCGAATTCCCAACTTTAAACCCTAGCCGCCAGCCTATCTAGGGTTTTATCCCTTTTTAACCTATCTATTTACCCTTTTAGCCCTCAACTTCCCACCATTTACAATTTTAACCCCAACTCAACCCTAATTCTATATAAACACTTTTAGAAGACCAACCAACTTCTCCCTTCTTAGCCCCTCTTTCCTCCTTCTTGTAGTTGTAAAACCCTAAGCCTCTTAGCCTCTCTTAGCCTCCTTTTCTCTCTACCTCTTCTCAACTAAAAACCCTAGCCACCATTCTTTTCTTCTACTTTCTCTACGACCTTCATCTTTTCTCTACATTTTTTTTTCTACTCTAATTTCTTCTTCTAACCTTCTAATTTCTCCTTACCTTCTTCGCTAAATCTCTTCTTCTTCTATCTCTCTTCTAAATTTCTCTTCTTTTATCTTCTAATAAGCTATTATTTGGATATTTGGGTAATATTCTTGAGACACTTGGAGCTTAAATTGGACATCAAAATGGAGATACATGGGAATATGGATTGTGAACATTCTTGGTGATTTCTTTCCATTAATCTTTTGTAATTCTATTTATTTTATGAATTCAATGAATATTATTTTAGATTCCATGAGTAGCTAAATTTTGTATTTAGGGTGTAGAGGAAACCCATATTTGGGCTTATTTTGAGATATGTTATAAATTAATGAATCCTTATATTGAGCTTCAATGCCTATTGATTGTCATTTCATGTTGATTCTATAACCTTATTATCATTCATGCATTATAATTAGATATTTCATGCTTTTATTGAATTATTAGATGAGATCTGCCTTTTAGATAATGAATGATAGTGTAGGAATTTAGTTTTATATGATAGTCAATCAAATATTCTTGATTTTGAATTGTGTTATTAAAGAATATTATCCGAAACCTAATTAGTTCATTAAGCTAGGTTTTTAGTTATAAACAAAAAGTAATTTGTTGATTGAATGCTTGTCTTAAGTAGTCCATTTATGTGGTGAAATCGAAATATCTTATTAGTCTATTAGTATTGTTTTCTTTCTTTAAGTAGTTTCCAACTCAAATCAAATTTTTGAAAGGGGGTTTTTAATTCGAGATTTAGGTAAAATAGCTTGTCCTTTGGAACGATACTCGATCTTATTTTAAATACTATAACTTGACCCCTACACTTGGAGAAAGACCTAATTTTAGGCCTATCATCGTGCATCTTCCACCCCTGGGATTCCTTCCTTCTTCTTGAAAACCCATTTGCTACCAACAATCTTCCGACCCTTAGGCTGTTCGGCTAATACCCAGGCCCGGTTCTTCCGAAGAGACTCAATCTCCTCATTCATGGGAAGAGACCACTGCATTGATTCATCACTCCTCTTAGCTTCTTCGTAGGTGCATGGTTCACCTCCATCTATGCTTTCCCCCACACTAAGTGTAAATGCAACTATATCTGCCATCCCATACCTTTCCGGTGCCCGGATGTCTCTTTTTCCCCTGTTCCTCGCAACACTGTAATAAACAATCTTTGGTTCATCTTCCTCAGCTTGCTCATCTACCTGAGGTCGAACCTCTTCTGGAGTGTCTATCTCAAACTCCACCTGTTTACCAACACCCTCCCGAGTATCTACAGGCGTTACCTTCTGAGTTACCATGGCTAATTCATCAAAAGTAACATCTCTAGTTATGAGAAACTTCTTCGATTTTCCATCCGAATTCCACAATCGACAACCCTTAACTCTAGGCTCATACCCAAGAAATCAGGGGTGGCCCGTGACCAAAGCCACCAAAGCGGTCGCTTTGGGCCCCAAATAATCAAGGGCCTCATGTTTCATATTTCTTATGTAATTTTCGAAAAACTAATTATATTTTAAATCAATTTCAAACACAATTTAAGTTGTAACTTGGTGGTAAAGGGTTTAGATCTTAAATGAAAGGTTAAGGGTTCGATTCCTACCATTTGTATGGTTTAAATTTTACTTAATTTTTTTTTTCTAATATCCATTGTATAGGGGCCCCAATTTTTAGTTTCGCTTGGGGCCCCCGATATACTAGGGCCGGCCCTACAAGAAATACACATTTCTTAGCCCTTGAATTAAGTTTACCTTCCTTAACATGTGCATAAGTCGGACAACCAAAGATCCTCAAGTTCTCATAATTACCAGGATTACCAGACCATACCTCATTAGGAGTTTTACACTCAATAGATGTAGAGGGTGAAATATTTACCAGATATGCTGTCGTGTTCATTGCTTCAGCCTAGAACACCTCCTGCAACCCTGCATTTGAAAGCATACAACGAGCTCGTTCCAATAGAGTTCTGTTCATACGTTCGGCCACCCCATTCAGCTGTGGGGTCTTTCTGACCGTATGGTGTCTCACTATCCCTTCGTCTACACAGAACCTATTAAACTCGTTTCCGCAAAATTCCATGCCATTGTCAGTCCTCAAGCGTTTGATCGGTTTTCTAGTCTGCTTTTTGATCTAGGTCTTCCACTGCTTGAACTTGACGAATGCCTCATCTTTGCGTTTCAGTATGTAGACCCATACTTTCCTGGAAAAATCGTTTATCAAGGTTAACATGTATCTACCCCCACTATGTGAGCTGACCCGAGAGGGACCCCAAAGATCTGAATGGATGATCTAGAGTTCCTTTGGTATTATGAACTATTGTACTGAACTTTACCCGACATTGCTTCCCTAAGACACAATATTCACAGAATTCCAGTTTTCCAACCTTCTTCTACCCACAAAGTAAACCCTGTTTGCTCAGTATAGCCATCCCCCTTTCAATTATATGCCCTAACTGCATATGCCATAGCTTGGTAGTCTCAACTTCCTTGTCTGATGATGATACCGCTACAGATCCGGTAACAGTGTTACCCTGTAGCACATATATACCATTCTTTTTCAATCCCTTCATAACTGTAAGACTCCCCCTAGAAACCCGAAGAACACCACCCTGATTATCAACATGTTTGCAACCATTATCATCCAGAGTTCCCAAAGAGATTAGATTCCTCTTCAAATCTTGAACATGTCTGATGTCTGTTATAGTCCTCACAACACCGTCATGCATCTTGATCTGAATAGTACCAATTCCAACCACCTTACAAGGAGCGTCGTTTCCCATTAACACCTTACCGTCGTTAATGACTGTGTAAGTGGAAAATCATTCCTTATGAGGACATACATGGAATGTACAACCAGTATCCAAAATCCGACTATCTTCTGCGAAGCAGGCATTGATCGCCAGAACTATAGCTTCATCACATTCTTCAATGATTTCCAAGACAATACCATCATCTTCTTCGATGACTGCTGCCTCTGCTGGCTTCTTCTTAAGCTCAGGACAATTCCTTTTGAAGTGCCCCTCCTTCTTACAGTTAAAGCATCTGTACTTTTTATGTTTCAATTTAGACCGTGAACGGCCCTTCCTATCGACCACATGCTGCGAACTTCCCCTTACAACCAAACCATCTTCTGAGCTGCTTTCTTCCATTGACCTCCGTCTCAACTCCTTCGAGTTCAATGCTGCTTTAACATCTTCAAAGGTTGTAGTTGTTTTACCAGACATAAAAGAATCAACAAAGCTTTCATATGATGGTGGCAGGGATGCAAGCAATGGTATTGCCTTATCTTCTTCTTCGAATTTGACATCAATATTTGCCAAAACTAAGAATACTCGGTTGAGTTCATCCATATGGTCTTTCCACGATTCCCCTTCTAACATCTGTAAACTAAATAATTTCTTCTTTAGATACAAACGATTAGTTAGAGATTTCGTCATATACCTTGTCTCCAGCTTACTCCATAGCCCATCGGCCGTAGTTTCCGTCGCTACTTCTCGCAAGACCTCATTGCTCTAACAGAGTAGAATCTGACCATGAGCTCTCTCCATGAGATCTTCCTTCTTTGCTTCTGAAAGTGATTCAGCGAGTGCAGCTTTCCCATTTAACGTCTTCAGCAGACCCTGTTGAACTAATACTGCTCGCATCTTAATCTTTCAAAGATTAAAATCGTTACTTTCATCGAACTTGTCTATCTCGTATTTCGCCATCACAGAAATCTCAAAACCTTAGCTCTGATACCAGTTTGTTTTGTCCAATCGGGGTTAATGTGAACAATACGAGTAATCCAAGACAAGTAATAGGTATAGTAAAGAACAATCAAGAACAGAACACAGAGATTTACGTGGTTCGGTTGGTGAGACCTACTCCACGGCGACAACGGCGAGATGATTTTCACTATGATAAGCAAACAAGTTTACACAAGGATTGTGCTACTGATATCTCCTTAGGGTTTCGTTTATATAGCCACTAAACCCTAATCCCATCACCTCACCGACTCTCTACAACCGACTCTCTCTACAACCAACATTATACACGGATAACACTAATCACCGACATAAGCCTAGCTTCCGCATTCCAGCTCTGTCTCGGAGTCCAGCTCTGCCTCACAGCCCTGCTTCGCATACCAGCGTTGTCTCAGTAACAGCCCTTCGGTCTCGGCAGGCAATTGCCATTGGCTTGTAAACGGGTTGGCGGGTCGTAAACCGGGTTTGATACCATAAGATGTTACCATAAGATGACCCAGTTATGGAGGGACATCTTCGTCGGATTCAAAATAATGAGATTCGATGCTATTACTTATGTAATGTGATTCAAAATAAGTTGATGCATGTGTTTTTGCCAAAGTCAGAGGTGCAATACTTACAAAAGTTAGGGAAGCTAAATATTTTCAATTATAATTGATTGTACACCTAATATGAGTCATTGAGAATAAATGACATTTGCTTTAGGATAAGATATGTAGACAGACTGCTACTTCTGTGAAAGTAGAACAATATTTGGTAGGATCTGTTAATGTGAATGATACATCTGGACTTGGATTGTACACAAAGACAAACAATGACAAACAACCTTAAATGATTTTGGTCTTAAGATTGATGATGGAGGACATATATATATATATGATAATGGTTAGAACATGAAAGGGTGCAAACAAGGATTACATGAAAGACTTTTAGACGTTAATCCAAGAGTATTTTACACCCCTTGTGGTAGTCAGTCTTAATTTAACTCTTTGTGATATAATCAAACTGTCATGGTAAGACTAAGATCTTCTCTGGAGTAGTACACTGACTTTATTCCTTGTTATTTTTATTACTAACTATAGGGAACCAATGTTGGTAGGTTATTTTTTTTATTTTATTTTTGAATAATCACCACGATGGTCATTACAAAGGCATACATCGATACGATGTGATAAGCACGATAACTGCCAACGAATTAAATGGCTAAAAGTTACAAAAACTACTTTATTTATACCGAAGTTCAATTTCCTAGATTTGCACCTCTCCATGAGATCAAACATGTGACCTCCGCGTGGCGGAGTAGATGCACTTACCAACTGGGCTATCAGTTGGTGGCGGTGGGAGCAGGTGCCAGCGGGTGGTTAAAGGAAGGAGAAAGAGAAGTGGGAAATAAAACTGCCATGTTTCAATGCAATAAGTGATGAGCCTAACTTTAACGGAAAAAAAAAAAATTAAATTCTTAATGTCTTCAATCTATATAACTTAACTTAAACTAAACTTGTAAGAAAGTAAACACTGTTCCTTACTAAAAACTTGCTATCAAAAGAAAAAAAAAACACTAATATTCTTTAATCTTAATTTGGTGGAGGGAAGAAGATGGCATCAGCAGTTCTCTTTGACCGAAAATGCTTCTCGGCTTCAGGTGCAACATTGAATGAAGCCTCAAGAACTTCAGGAGACAGAGCCTTCCATACCGACGTCCTTCCTGCTAAGTGACTGAATATAGGGCTGCAAAATCAACACCAATGATAAGAATTCACAGTTGAAGAAAACTTGATTAGATGAAACACTTTAAAAACAGATGAAGATAGAAATTATTAGAGTAACTTACTTAGGAGTGGTGATAATGGAGAACCATTCCAAACCATCCTCATCGGCTATCTTTGAGACCACAAAGAACCTTGGAACAATAAACAAGTTACCAGCCTTCACTCTTGTTTCCAAGACACGGCGACCATCAACTCCAACAACTTGAACACGGCCGCTACCCCTAATGATATATGTAACCTGAAGAGCTGAATCACAAGAGAAACCAGGCGAACACATAGCACTCCCATCCAACCTAACAAGATCAGCACCAAGTCCAACCTCTCCAACCAAAGGCAAATTCTGTGTGTTCAAGACCACAACACGTCCACCGTTCTTAATATCAACATCCAAAGGAGCTTCCAAACAATTCAAAGCCATCCCGTTTCTGTCTTCCTCCTTTGTCTCTGGCATGTTAACACCATCCACAAGCTTAACAATGCCACTTGCTTTTTGGCTTCCAACAAGTTCCTTCACCTTATCTTCCTCCAAATCCCATGCTCTACCAACAAACTCAGTTGAGAATCCAGTAAAGATACCATTGGAACCAGTCAAAGAGAATTCAGTGAATTCGCCAACTTTATGGCCTTTAGAAGTATCACCCAAAAAGAGAACAACAAGTTCAGTGTCCTCTTTGTTGTACCACCATGTGACAACACCGAAGGGGAGGGCAATTGCATCACCCTCCTTGATCAAGATCACCTTCTCCTTCTCAGCTTCAGGAAGGACAATTCCGGCCCTACCGCTACCTGAAAATCATAAAGAAGATCGAGGTATGGTTAGTTTACACGAGTTTTGATGATCATACTACAGTTTCATCATTCAACGCTTCGCACCTTTTGAAGGACACATAAGCACAAACACGATTCTTGTGCACAATGGGAACAAGGAATTTCTACAGAGGGGGGGTTGGTTTATAGAGGCTACTCTCTCATACATGGATTAATCGGGCTACTTAACATAAACGACGAAATAATAGAACCTACAAAAGCTCTTTAAAGGGATCCATCCTGGGTAGTCTACTAATGCGTCTGATCATGTCTAAGCCCTTTAGAGACAAATTACTCGTTCTGCTTTTTTACTTCATATGTTCGTTCAATTAGTAGATGTCGATTATTTTCAATTAAACAATAACTAATCAGTTAATGAACATTTGTTATGTTTCTTATATACATTATTAATTCATAATTCGACAACGGAAAACTCCCATCATCATTCAACACAAGCATATAATTTATATAAGGTGATGTAGTAATGGTGGTGGCTATATGAATTTAAAATAACTATGATTTTCACACAGAAAATAAAATTGAAATTATGAATAAGAAGAAAAAAAATAGCAAATCACTAATGAATCGATTTTGTGGATGAATAAAACCAAAATCAAATATCCATTTATGTAAACATTAAACCCTATAAGTTCTGTGATCAATACAATTGAAAAAAAAAACAATATAAGAAGAAGAAATCTAATAATATACCTTGAAGAACGTAAGCAACCTTGGAGGAATCAGAGTAGGAAGGAAGAGAGAGACCATTCTTATGGAGAGAGAGTTTGGATGCACCAATGTTACCCTCACGAAGCATGGGTAGTTCAGAAGGAGACCATGACATATATGATCCTCCTTCTCCTCCTCCATTCACTGTCTTTGGGAAACTAGGTGTCAAATCCATTATGAGTCTTAAACTTGTATAGAAGTGAAGAAGAAGAATAGGGAAGGTGAAGAATAAGAAAGAAGAATATGAGGGAATTGGTGAGATAGAAGTGAATTAGTCAACTTGTATTTATAAGGAAAAATTAAGGTATAGTAATCCGGATTAGATAAAGATTCTTAATCTTTTCCTGTTTTGGTGAAAAAGATGAGTTTTAGATTTGGATAAGTTATAAGAGTCCGGTAATTTGGAAAGGCCGTGGCTTTGGAGAATAAAGAAAATTCTCCGGGGAATAAATTCTCCAGGGAATTCAGATTTTTTTTAAAAATCTCCGGGGAATAAATTTTTATAGGGAATGCAAATTAAATTTTTTTGAAAGTTCTCTTCCATCTCATCTCTTCTCTCTGCCACTTCATCTTCTCGCCACCTCATCATCTTCTCCGGCGAAAGTTGCCGGCCGGGAAATCCGGCCGGCGACCTTCAAAAATTTTATTTTTTTTTTCTCTCTTCCTCTCTCTCTCTCTAATACTCCTGCGAAGGGAGACCTTCGCCGGAGATCTGGTCTGTCCACGAACAGACCAGATCTGTTCGTGGACAGACCTTGAAGGTCTGTTCATGGACAGACCTTCAACGTCTGTCCACGAACAGATCTGG
>BEHA01000043.1:18884-33592 GCA_002897215.1 Eschscholzia californica subsp. californica
ACAAATAGAGGATGTTTACTGCTGCGATTCCAAGGGACTTGCGGGAAGCGTGTATGTGCAAGAGTTTTGGGTCTAGTCTGATTGGCCCAGCTCTGCAATGGTACACCAACCTCCCCTATAACTCAATCGCTTCATTTGCCCAGCTCACAGACACCTTTGTCGAGCAATTTGCAAGCAGTAAGAAGCTGGAGAAACTCTCTGGTGATCTCTACCGAATCCAACAACGAAGAGGTGAACCACTCAGAGAGTATGTGGGAAGATTTAATCGGGAGAAGGTGTCAATTCCTTACTGCAACCAAGAGACAGCAGTTGATGCATTCAGGAAAGGTTTACTGCCAGATGGGGAGTTGTACAAAGAACTCACCAAGTTCAATTGCACAACAATGGAGGATGTCCTTTCCAGAGCCTGGGTTGAAATTAGGTGGGAAGAAGACGAAGCCCACAGGAACAGATACTATTCACAAGAAGATAGGTCAAAAGACCGTCACTCCAGAAGATACGAACGACGGTCAGAAGCCAGGAGCAATGATCCGTACCCAACCAGACGACCAATTCCAAGGGAGAACAGGAGGCCATTCAACCCTCCACTTAATCCTCAAAACGAGAAACCGCAAGGGCCCATCCGTACCAAGATTCCAGAATACAACCTCAACATTGAACCAAGTGAGGTGATTGTTGTAATGAAGGGGATGGGTAACACGGTAAGGTGGCCAGGGAAGATAAAGACGCCAAGCGACAAGAGGGATACTTCCAAGTGGTGTGAATTCCACTCGGACCACGGGCACACTACTGCAGATTGCATTGCCCTCAGGCTTGAAGTTGCTGAACTCCTAAAGAGGGGTCACCTCACCGACTTACTGACAGATAAAGGCAAGAAAACCATGTCCCAAGAAGATGCCCGACCCAAAGAGCCAGAGGAGCCGATTCCAACATTGACTTGCAACATGATCACAGGTGGCTCGGAAGTGAGTGGAGTAAGCCACTCAGCAGCCAAAAGAAGTGCACGAATCGTAGCAAATCCAACTGCCCACTCGACAGAGGCGTCAACCCTAACTTTCACCAACCAAACCATCAGCTTCGTTGACAACGAAGTCTCAGGGCTTGTCAACCCTCATCATGACGCTCTCGTCCTCTCTCTCACTATTGCGAATGTGTTAGTTAAACGTATACTTATTGATAACGGATCCTCCACTAATGTCTTGTTTCTTCATGCCTTGCTAGGAATGAGACTAGAAGAATCGAGCATCTGCCGACGTTCTACTGTCCTTATAGGATTTAGTGGAGAACAGAAGTATACCTTAGAAGAAATCGTATTGCCGGTATATGCAGGAGGAATTAACCTTAGCACCACTTTTGTGGTACTGGACTGCCCATCAGCTTATAACATGATCCTTGGAAGACCTTGGATCCATGAGATGAGGGCAGTACCATCGACATAGCACCAAGTTTTGAGGTTTCCAACACCTTGGGGAGTACGGGAAATCAAAGGAGACCAAGGAGCTTCCAGGAACTGCTACAAGAACACAATGAAGGCTCCCAAGAAGCCCTTGTAGCAATTACAGAACAAAGTGCCCCTCAACTCAAACCTCAACCAACCAAACATGGAGGAGTTAGACGAAGTCCAAATTAACCCCGACATCCCAGAGCACAAAGTCCAAATTGGAGCACAACTACCTCTTACTCTCAGATAAAAACACAAAGTCCAAATTGGAGCACGTATCTGCCACTTAAAGACGGGTGTTACCGGCCAGTAGCTTACCGCACACGCGGTAAGATCTTGGCCGTCCCTCGCGAATATTCATCTGACCGTCAGATCCTCTAGCCCTTAACGTATCTCTCAGGAGTAATGACGCGGAATAAATACGTCGGTTACTAGCTCGTTGTCATCAAGGCGATCCCTCTCCACCACTATAAATACGAGAAGCAAAACTCAGAGAAGGGCATCCAATATTCGACAACAGTACTCGAGTAGCTGAATCCATTCTCTCCACTCACTTACTCTCTCATAAGCATCTCAAAGGTCTTTCGATTCTCTCAAAGTCTCTGACTCATCATCTTAGAAGTTTGGAGATAAGAGTCTAGTAGTCACGAATCAAACGATAACTAGCTAGTCGTATCGACACCATACCACCACCACCTTATCGCAGAAGAAAGCTCTCAGGTCTCATATTCCTCTCATTCAGCAGTAACTAGCTGGCCGTAATACCCTTTCGCAGTAACTAGCTGGTCGTATCACCATCCTAATACGGCTACCTCCTCACCACATTACTCCCCTAGCGATAAGACGCTAGACGTATCATCATCATCCATCCAACGATTCTCACCGTCCGATCCACTTACGACCAGCACCTTATCGCAAGTTCACTTACGACTAGCAAGTTAACGACAATATATCATCACCATCACTCTCTTAATTACAGTAAGTATATCATTACCGTGGGGATCTGTTCCGACAACTCCACGAGCCGTGACACCTAAGCACTCCGACGACGGTTACCTCCCTATCGCCCACTTTCACTTTATTTATATTTGATCGAGTATCTGACTTAACCGTCGGAGCCCCCTTAGGCCGGCACCATCCCGGTGTCCCAGAGGCTTCACGATCTCTTCTCTCTTTTTGTGTGCAGGTTTTTTTCGACACGTAGCCGGTCCCCGAAGCATCCGACCCGACCCGACAGGACTTTTGACCGTCGACCCGTTGACTGTCAGACTTTCCGACCCGTCGACATTTTACCGTCTACAGCTTTTAATAAGCAGCTATAAAAGGTCATAAAATTGTGGCTTCTGCTTTTTAGAAAAAAACGACTTTTCTAGCTTAAGATAAGCTATAGCTTTTTTGAACCAAACGCGTAAAGTTTTCAATAAGCGCTTAAAATATGCTAAAAGCTGGCTTTTAGCTTTTTTTAAGCAGAACCAAACGGGGGTCGTATCATCATCAAGACGCCACTATGGAAACAACTTTGGTTCCAGAATCATCTATCCACAACGAGGTGTTACAGAGAAAGTAACTTTATTTTAGATAGAGAAATTGATTGAAACCATCATGGAAAGAACTTTGATTCCAAACCTTGACCAATGTGAGGTGCTAGAGAGAGAAATAACCTTGATTCCAAACCTTAACCCTCGTTCTCTTCTAGAAATATAAGATTCCAAAAGCAAAGTGAAGATACCCTCAGACTGGTCTCGAGTTCGAACCTGTATGAGAGCCAAAGCAAGGCCTCAGACTGGCCAATCTGATATCTATCTGACCAGTTCAAGTTCGACGCCTTGCATTTGGACTCAGACTACTCATCTCCTGTCTTTCGTACTCAGGTGCCAATAGGTGTTTGAGGTCAAACGGCTAAACCAAACATATGGTTTTACTATAATCAGGACTACATCTAATCATGAAAACTAAAATCACATAGAATTAAGGGTTAGGTTGTAACTAATCATTAGGTTTTTTAGAATCTTCAAAATGCAAGACAATCAAAATTAAAATATGATATTAGGTCTGATTTATTATAGAAACTTAGAACCTAAATTTAGGATTTTTCTAGAATCAATATAATGTTAAAGAAAAAAACATAGGGTTTCTGTCGCTAAACCAAATTAAGGATTTTACTAGAATCTGTAAACTGCTAAATAAAATTTATGGTTTTACTATTATCAAAATTACATTGCATCATGATAACTAAAATCACATAGCACATTAAATAAAAGGTACATTTAAATAAATAAAAAAAATCCTACATTAGGAGAGACTCAGATTAGAGAGAGAGATATGGAAGTTTCAATCCAAAAATAAATTAAAGAGAGAGGGAGAGAGTAAATTAATTGAAGAGAGAGAGAGAGTAAATTAATGGGCGAGAGAAACTAGAAAAGGGTCACAAGGGAAAAGTTGGTATTGACATAAAAATTTGATTATTGTGGATAGAAAAGTTGAAGGACCACGTAGTTTTGGGGGTTAGTTCAGAAGTCGGTTATCCTTATGGGGCTATTTTGGTGAAATGGACATCATTAGGGGACTAAAATAGAATGAACGCTTTATATTTTACACCCAAGAAAACAAAATTTCCTTATTCGTACATATCTTAATAAAGAAATTTATTGGAATCAACCAGCAAGGAAGACTTGGCAAAGTTGATCATTGCAGTACGAACTGAATTTATTCTTACAGGTAGAGATTGGATAGTATCATGGCAACATTTGGAACCATCACAGGTGACTATACTGGGAACTACGTTATGGAACATATGGAAGGCCAGATGTGACTTATGCTTCCATCCACCGATTCAACCACCGAAAAAACGATTAAGAATATTCAAAATATGTTAACAAGCACGAAGACAGCAAAAAAAAAAAGAAAGCAGATCGGTTACAAAGCCTCTTGGGCTCCCCCAAAGCCCTTACATCAAAATCAACACGGATGCTCTTTCACCAACTCGGAAGATATTGCAGGAATAGGCATTATAACGCATGATTCGCAGAATAGATTCATCTTAGCTATGTCAGCCACAACTAGAGGGAGAAATGCAGAAGAATGTGAAGCAAAGGCGATTCTCTATAGCCTCAAATGGGCGGAAAATTTCAGGATCGACCCCCACACTGAAAGCGACAACAAAAACATCATTGATCACATGAAAAAAAACAGCACTTTAACACTCAATGGCAATCGTTGGTCATGATAGCACAGATTCGTCTTATGGAACCCATGTTCAAAGGCATCCGTTACTCCCACCTTCCCCGTGAGGGCAACTCTAAAGTAGACAAGATTGCAAACTGGGCCCGTCGGAGGAAGATTAATAGAGAATGGTCGGTTTGTCCGTCCTTTCTTCGTGAAGTGTACTTTATTTTCTTTCTTGTATTCAACAAAAAAAAAACCAGCAAGGAAGACGAATCTCTACTAATAAACTATTTACATCACAATACATAGGTAACTATTTTCTCCAACCTTAGAGGTCAAGGGTTCGAGGCACATGCTAAACAATTCAAAAAATAATTATTTTCTCAAACCAACTCCCTATCAATATGAATACGATTTATTGTTCCTACTCTAATCACCATATCGCATTTTTCCATGTGGCTCTGGAATCACGAAAACCATGTACCCATTGATTAGAAATGGTAGACATCCCAAATCAATGAGTTTTGGCTACACTTCCCTTATAAGATGGATCCGGTAGTGGATGCAAGATAAGAGGAGAAAGCAAAGGAATGGGAACTTTATTAAGATAAAATTCTGATGAAGAAGTAGAAGAAGATGACGAGAATGAACGGTCAAGATCGGACGAAGTTGATTTTGTAGGGCCCATGAGTTGAAGTTGTAGAGGACTGGGAGCTTGCCTCTGTAATCTACTACTCTGAGGTCTTCTTAAGAGATACTCATTTTGAGGAAGAAAGGTATGAAAACCAGGGAACTGGTGATGACCAGTTTGAGAGTCATCCATCCTATTGATTTTGTTGCCTTTGTTTTCAAGAAAGGTTCATGAATGATACCCTTTTATGTGGTTTCCCTTGGGTAGAGTGGACAATGCCTAGGATAAAAATTTATAACATTAATGGTTTCACTATTATAATACGAGTTTTGGATAAGAGTGCAGTGATCCAGTTGCATTAGAAATTCAGTATAATTGGACTAGTTAGTAGCCTACTCCTTGGGGTTGGATTAGAGCTTCTCTATGCAGAATTTAAAAAATCTAGTTATTTTATATGTCTAAGGTTATGTTTGTTTTTTATTTTGTGTGTGAATCTGAATTGTCTGAATCTGAATTGCCTGAATCTGAATTGTTGAATCTGAATTTGACTGAATTATTTACAAGTCAGATGTTTGTTTTTGAAATCTGAATTATTGAATCTGAATTAAAATATTGACATTTCTGCCCTCATTCATCTTTTAACACAAAAAGAAACCCTAACTTATAAATTTCTTTTTCCTTCCATCATGTCCAAAAGAAACCCTAGTTTTTAAATCTCTCAATCTCTTTACTGCTCTCTCTCCACCTTCTCCCCTAGTTGCCTGGCAGAAAACTCTCTCTCTCTCTCTAGACAGAGATTCATAAAGAACCCTTGGTGGTTATGTGTGATGGTGGTTGTGGTGTTTATGCGGCGGCTGCGGTGTGATTTGTGGTGGTGGAAGTTTGGTTTGTGGTAATGGCGGTCTCTCTCTCTCTAGACAGAGGTTCACAAAGAACCCTTGGTGGTTATATGCGATGGTGGTTGTTGTGGTGTCTATGCAGCGGTGACGGTGTGATTTGTGATGGTGGAAGTTTGGTTTGTGGTAATGGAGGTTTGGCTTGTGGTGTTGTTGTTTGTTGTGGTAACCACTAGGGTTTTGGTGGTGCTGGTTCGTTGTGGTGGCGGCTAGGTTTCTGGTAGCGCTAGTTGGTTGTGGTGATCCTGTTGGTGGTGATCTGTGGTGGTGATCTGTGGTGGTTTCTGTTGGAAACGATTGTGGTTTTCTGTTGGTGGTCGGTGACAGTGGTAGTTGGAAACGGTGGCGGTTTCTGTTGGTGGTTTTTGTGGTGGTTGGAACGATGGTGGTTTTGGTTGGAATGATAGTGGTTGTTGTGGTGGTGCCGGTTGTTGTTGTGGTGGTGGAATGGTTGGAAAACTTAAAACAAACAGATTTTTTTCTAAATTGTGGGGTATAAGTGTCATTTAGCACAATTCATATATTGGGTCATTGTGGTGGTCAGTGGTGTAGAGGTGGTGGTCAGTGGTGTAGAAGTGGTGGTCGATGAACTGAAGATGGAGATTGGAAAGTATTTCATTGTTTTTGTTAGGGTATATTTGTCATTTGGCTTATTTTCAGATGTTGGGCTTCCATTTCAGACTTGTTTTGAAGTCTGAAATATGTGGGTTCTTTTTCAATCAATTCAGATCTTGACCCAATTCAGCCAGTTTTTCAAATTTTTTAAAATTAAAAAACAAATATCTGAATCTGAATCGGAATCCAATTCAGATTTCAGATCTGAACAAATTAAAAAACAAACAGCACCTAAGTCTCAATTGAGTTTCTCTTTCTTAGATGACACTATTTAGATCTTTAATTTAAAAAACATTTCTAATATAACACTATAAAAACTTAAAAGCTACTTATGAATCATTTCCTAGATGAGTAGTTTTATATTTACCATTGAGTAGTGGGTAATTGTGATCATGAAGAAAGATCTCAAGATACTTTTTTAGACATCTTAAAGTTAAATGTTGTCACATCATTTTGCTAAGATAAATCAATTGGATTAGATGAACTTATGTACACAATTTTTGTTCGTTAATAATAAATTCAATATCGATCCACATGACGAACTTAAGTTACTTAGATTTCAACCACAAAAAAAACTTAGGTTACTAGGAGTTGGGTAATTTAACCCAATTCCTAGAAGCAGAGGATCTAAATCTTGGGTGGGAAATCCATGTGATCTGAAGAAGTTGTTGTATGGTGACAGACGGAGAGAGAATTTGTAGAGGTAGTAATAAAGAAATAAAAGTGAAAAGAGGAAGCACATGAACCTGCAAATGGATCATGAGAAAAGAGGAAAGCAACACTTAATGGTGTTATTGTTTAAAAAATTAATGACTATTTTGATCATAATGTGAGCCATAAAAAAAAAAAAGAATTTCGGAAATTTGCATTTGTAGGTGTGAACTACATATGTAAACTGAGTTAATTAGACTTTGCAAATCTAGTTTGCAACTCAAACCGACTTTTATAGATTTCTCAACCCTTTCTGAGGTCTCATAGTCAAACTCGGTTAGAACCGAGGTCGATCCATAGCTATAAGCCGGTAAAATATGGGCATCAAGTGGTCTTTATTTGCAATAAAACTTGAGTATCAATATCCAAACCAGGACTAAGGGTGGGAATCGGTCTGGGTCGGGCCGGTCGGGTTCATGTCATTCATCGGGTCGGACCGGTCGGGCTTTGAAACTCTCTGTCCATTCAGGCATTCGGATTTAATCGGATGGGTTATTTAAAAAATTCTAGTGTCTAAATCCCGTCCAAGTCCGTCAAACTTTTCGAGTTTCTCGGGTATCGGGCGATCGAGTATCGGATTTTCACCAAAGTTTCAAAATATCTCGGTCGAAATGACCAAAATATTACTATTTCGATGGTACCGAAATTTCTATCGAAACTAAAATTTAATTAAGTTTCTCTTAACTATGTTGTGTCAAGGGGCACTCCGCACTTGGACAATAATATATGTATGTATATCTATATTATACACTTCAAATACTTTAAAAATATATCTATATATATATATATATATATATATATATATATGTTATACATGCATACATAAATACATACAAGCAAGCACACATATAATGTGCATAGGTATTATCCTATAAATGGATGACATTATTAAGCGAGTTATGTCGGGTAGCACTTCAAAACCCGTACCTGACCCGTTGATTTCATCGGGTCGGTCGGGCTAAACCCGCCTTCAGGTTTTGGGTACCCGCGAGATCTAACGGACCCGGGTACCCATGACGGGTTTCGGATTTGGGGACTTTTTAACCAGGACTAAACCTTAAAGTAACGGCGAAAGATAAAAGGAGAGTAATTAATTTGATAGAAAAAAAGAACTAAAACTAAACTAACTAAAAGCGAGATTAAAATAGGATCAAGTGAAAGTCGGTGAGAGAGGTGTTGAGTCTGGGAAACTGTAATAGTGAGCCTACAACTATCTATAGACCGATCGAGCAAATTGTATTAAATCAAGCTCGACTCATGAAGTTGATGTTCCTAAGCACTGCGTATATATAGATCATACTTACACAAACAAACATTCTAAGCGGTTAGTCATTCAGAGTGTCGTCTAGGCGCCTAACTATGTGAAGTGTGTGGGAAGACACATGGAAGCGGATCTAGACTACAATTATATTAACTATGTGAGGGGCGTGGAGAAACACATAAAAATACGTTTGAAATGATAATCAAATAAAGGAACAATCAATTTTATATCAATTCAAAAATACATACAAATCATATAATCAAAACAAATTATCCTTTAACCGAGACACAAGATAATTAACTAATCGTAGAGTGATTATAGATTAAAGAAAAATAAAGAAGAGTATTAATAAGGGTGGTCAATACGTGGACAACTTATATGGACAACTATTTTCGGGCCCGGTGCGAGTCAATTATGCTTGACTTAGTTCACTTTGATTTAATAAGGGGACAACTCCATAAAGTCTTAAATACTAACAGTTACTAACTTGTGGACCATTAACAAAATAATAAGTCAAAATTGAAAACCTAGGTTGTCTGCTTCTTCATCTTCTTCTTCTTCTTCCTTCTTCTTAGTCTTATTCTTATTCTTGTACTGCTACTAAAAGTAAACTATAGTTTCTACCACTTCCTTTTGTTTTTTATCATACCCTAGATGAATGAAAAAGATAAAACTCATCAATCTCCACTCCCCTTATTTTTTAGTAAACTATAGTTTCTACCATTTCTCTTTGTTTTTTAGTGAACTATAGTTTCTACTACTTCCCTTTGTTTTTTTTTATCAAACTCTAGATGGGTTTTAATCAAACCCTACATTGATGAGGTAAAACTCTAACTTTTTTAATTTTATTCTGTATTTTCGTTTTTGTAGTTTGAAAGAATACAAAACAATTTCAAGGCAAAAAATCGAAGTGAAGAAGAAATTCCTAGAATTTCGTGCGAAATCTACGAAAATATGTTAGATTTTCGTGGCAAGTTTCCTTCTGTCTTGCCAAATTTTCGTAGGAAACGAAATTGGCAAGTCAGATTTTTTTTTTTACAAAACCTCAGAAATTAAGATCTCTCGTGTTTTGTCGATTTTTCACGAAGCACGAGCAACTCTACTTGTTTGTACAAAATCTAGGGGTTTTGAAATTTTTGATTTCTAGGTTTTAAAAGTTTAACGGGTTTTAGGGTTTTTAGATCTAATCTTTCTGGTTAGGAATATCCTTCAACAATTCTCTTCCCTTTGTTTGATGTCATAATATTTTTCAAAAAAATTCTCTCTCTAGAATTTTGGGTTGATGATGAAGATGAAGTAGTAGAAGAAGACCAAACTTACTTAGGGTTTATGAGAAAAGAGGGAGGTGTTAAAATAATACATCTAATTCTAAGAGGACTTGAGTGAAAATAATAGAGAGTTGTCCCCTTAATAACTGGTGTCCATATAAAAAAAATTAATTATTTTGGTTGTCCACATAAGATAGTTGTCCATATAAGAAAAATGGTTGTCCACGTATTGGCCACCTTAATAAGCTAGAGTGTGAGAGTCCTCCTTCCGGTTTGCTCACAAGGCTATGGTCGATAGAAAGGTGAATTCTTTAGGTGCAAGTGATCACCCTTTAGGAAAAATGTGGGACCCTTTGAAAAAGCCCTCTCTCTTTAAAGCTCCAAACCTAAATCTATTGAAAATATACTTTTTTTTTTTTATTGTTGAAATGTGAAATGTCATTAAGTAACAAGAGTATTATTACAATATATATTAACTAAAAGGTAAGGTACATTTTTCCAGTTCTTCGATCTATTCTTCTTGCGAGCCCATTTTACTAGCTTGTAAGCTTGTTCATTGAGGGTTCTCTTCGTGTCGTTGAATTTGACGTTGTCCAGTCGCTTTATGCTTTCTTTAATTTTCTGGATGTGGATCTTCGATTGCCATTGAATTTTCTGTCTCGAGTTCTTCAGGTGCTTTATAAGGTTAATATTATTGCTTTCCAAAATGATTGATCTGTGATTATTTTCCTCTGCCCATGAAAGACCATTCAGGATAGCTATAGCTTCACTTTCCTCATTGTTTCGTGCTCGGGTTGACGTTACGTTTGCCTCCACAAACTTTGATTGAACATTGTGTACTATGAGACTGGTGCCTATATTTGTGTTGATATTAATAAAAGATGCATCAACATTAATCTTTAAATATGGAGTCATTGAGGGTTGCCATTTCTCTAGTTTATCATCAGAAGCGGGTTTTGTTAGAGCGATATTGATTTTGGGAAAGCCATAATAAGATTTATCACCGATCTAGTATTATTAATTGAATGATGGAGCAATGGTTGCATCTAGTTTTCCAAATGTGTCATAGGATGGTTACAAAATGGATATCGTTTGGAGTGCTACTCATTTGGTTTTGATCCTATACGATCGAGAACAAAGGGAATCAACCTTTGTAACTCTATAAACTAAATCTAAATGAAAACAATAAGCATAAAAAGAAAGGTTATTTAGACATGGACCTCCAGTTATTTAGCGATATTAGGACTACACATCCAAAATGAAAATATGTATGGCGTTACCCCCATTTTCGATTTTTCCGTAAGATACCAGTTAAGTGGTTCGCGCGGCAACCACATGTCTGACTTATGGCAAAAATACCCTTCATGAAATATTTGGCTTATTTAGACATTGACCCCCAACAATTTACTGATATTTGGACTACATTTCAAAACAAGAATGCTTAGGGTTAACTCTCATTCTCGATTTTTCTTCAAATACAAATTAAGTAGTTCGCGCGGTTTTTGTATTCTTCATTTTTCTATAGGTTTTCAGAAATAGATTTCATGATTGGTCCATGAACTAAAAGTTAGTCCGAGAGCCCGATCCAAATAAGCCAGAAATAGTAAGGAAAATATGTTATCCGAAGTCTAAGACAGGTTCGGCGCATCTGGCTAGATATGTTAGATAGACCACTACCGATGGAAAATATATAAAAAAGGGTTAGTCTGGGTGATTAGAGAAATTAGAAAAAGTCTCAGATATATAATTGTTAGACACAAAATCTAGTCCTTAGTTAGTCTTAGACTTGTTACTTATGCAGTAAAAAACTTCTGCATGTTATTTGGAAGCGACTAACCTTACTGATTTTTGACGGAAAAATCGAGAATGAGAGTCAATCCCATACATATTTTCATTTTCGGGGTGTAGTCCTAAAATTGCTAAATAACTGGGGTTCAATGTCTAAATAACCTAAATATTTCACGAAGGGTATTTTTGTCATAAGTCACACATGTGGTTGGCACAAACCACTTAACGATATTTAACGGAAAATCTACATATTTTCGTTTTGAGGGTGTAGTCCTAATATCGCTAAATAACTGGGTGGCAATTACTAAATAACCCTAAAAAAAATGGAGAATAAAGATGAAGAAAAGTTTGTCAAATAATAGAAGCTAGGAACAAGGAGGTAAAGAGAATTGTTTTGGTCCGACCAAGCTACTCGACTAGGCAAGCAACTGTCTGCCAGTAATAACTTTTGTCAACCAGCAATAGCCTGGCTGGGGTTCACTCGTCAGCCAGTAATACCTTTACCTCTTCTCCTTGCTTCATTCTCTAGATCTCTTTCCCCTTGCTCTTTTTTACCTCTTTCTCTCTCGAGAACTCCCAAAAGCCTATCAACAGGATGAAGAAGATGACATGGGAGCATCTCCCTCCAAACCTATCAACGAGATGGAGAAGATGACACGGGAACATCTCCATCTCTTTATATACCCTAAAGCCTTTTTTTAAAAATTCCCTTAGGTTCAAAATGGGTGCCTTCAAGATATTATTTTTTTTATCATGGGCTTGGACTTAAGCTTTCATTTTGAAACATTAAGGTGTTTGTCTATACATTCTCAAATTTGATAAGAGGACCAAAATACCCTTAGTTTCTTTCTTAATCATGTCTTCTCTAATCTTATCCTAGGTTGATTATAGTGATCCTTAGACTCCTTTGACTTTAACTCTCTTTGGCCCCTCTTAGGTGAAAAATACCCAAAATATCCTTGGTATTCTTTTTTCCCGATTTCGACTACAAGCTTTTATTCTGTCATTTGCTCATATTTGAATCTGTAAGGTCTTGTCCTTCATATTTTCTTACTTCTGGTTTTTCTCTTTATACTCACGTGAGAGGAAAAAGTGATGTTTAGCTCTGTTTTATTCCAAACTCGCGTTGAGCTTCATGTATGCCACGTATCATGAAAACAAACACAAGTTATTAAACATCAGCATAAAATTAGACTCACTCATATAACTTAAGTGATAGAAATGTCAAATTTTCACGCCAAATCAACATTTTCAAACTCAGACTTTACCAGTCCTGAGCGAACAATAAGATGAAATAAAAGCCTAGCTCATTTTCGGAGGAATTCCATTTGCACTTAGCTATGAATCTCGTTACACTTAGAGGATGAGTGTTGTCTTGTGAGGGTTTTCATAGATGATACCCACCAAAATCGAGTTTCAATAGACTAAAGGCTCCAACATCCAAATTATAAATAAGCATGATTAATATAGTATATAGGGTTTAAGCATGGGATACATAATGAATCAAATTAAATATGTTCATGTGAATCCTTAAGGCCTCTTCACAAATATAATCTTATAGTGCAAGTGTCATACATAATGAGCAACATCCATGTTTAGATGTCACAAAACCTTGATACTTTGCTTAGTATATTTCGACTCGACTTTAGCACACAAATATGTTGGAAGAAATCATGAATGTTTTCCCTACAGATCTATCTGACTGTTTACCACCGCTAAAAGATGTTCAACATCAAATAAATCAACATTCTAGTGCGACTTTACCGAATATATTTCATTATAGGGCGAGCCTAGAGGAACACGTGGAGTATGAGGAGGGCGAGTATGTTTGGGTTGGTTTAACCAAAGACGAATTCCTAGTGGGCGAAAATAACAAGTTATCAACAAGGAAAATCGGACCACTAGAGATACTTGAAAAAATTAATCCGAATGCTTATCGTCTGAAATTTCTAAGCCATGTACACTGCTCGTGTTCTTAATGTCAAAGACTTATTAGCATATTATGGAGATGATTCGAACGAGGACGATTCAAATTCGATGTCGAATTCTGTCCAACCCGGGGAGGATGATGCAGCTGACAAAATAGCATTAGAATTTTATGCTAAGTGGGGCCCTGACAGGTCAGTGATTGGATGACTTAGAGGAAGATTTTCTAGTTTTAGTAGTTTCCGAAGTCTATACTATCTTAGTTTTAGTAGTTTCAGAATATTAGTTGCTTTAGAGAAGATTTCCTAGTTTTAAGCAGTTTCCCAATTTGATTATTTTCTTAGGCCATGTTTGGCGCGCGGGAATGGAATGTCATTCCCGGGAATCACATTCCCGTAATGCGATTCCCGGGAATCAGATTATTTTGGTTTAATGTTTGGTTCGACCAGGCATAGGAATTTCAATCCCGATGGATTCCTAACTTGTTGTTTGATTTGTGTAGGAATTAGAATATAATTTTCTACGAAAGTCCGGTTATATCCTTTTACTTAAACTACATAAATTATAAGTCAACTTTGTTATATATTTTAATTAGTATTGTCTATTCAAAGTTATAGATATGAAATAGTAACGTAATACACTAATTTAAGTTGTATTTAAAGATTTATTTAAAATAAATAAGGTCTCGACTAATTTTTTTTAAACGTTATGAAATCGATTTTTAATGAACAAGGAGCAAGAGAGAAGAAAAAAAACTAAAGATATGGAGAGAGAGAGAGAGGGGGAGTTACGTTCGAGCGAGAGAATGGGTGGGAGAGAGAGAGTGTGTGTGTGTTGCTATGGTGGTGGTTGAAACCCTAGGTTTTTAATTTTTTATTAAAAATATTATGAGAATGACGATTTTAATATTAGTCATTCTAATATTTCATCAAGGATTGTTTTGTCCAAAAATATTAAATCAAATCATTCCCGGGAATGGGAATCACAAACCCACCCCCCTCCCTGG
>BEHA01000043.1:61273-74458 GCA_002897215.1 Eschscholzia californica subsp. californica
ACAAATCTATTCTAACTATCAACGAATCCCTAGGATTTTAGGAGGAATGGGGATTGTAATTCTTTCTACTTCTCGAGGTATAATGACAGACCGAGAGTTATGCCCTAATTCCTTATTGTAATCTTACTCAAAACCCTAGTTTCACATATCAATTATTGAAGTTTTTAAACTATAAAACAGTGAAATTGGACAAAAACACTGATATAAAGACGATGAAAGATTGAAAAATATTTACCTTTTAGAAGACAACTGAACTGGAGAGTCTAAAAGCCAACAATGGCTCCCAATTTATAGAGACCTAGATGAGCATCAAATGCCTAATGGTTTTCCATCATATCCCTTATTAAGTTGGAGATGATAAAAGTCTACATACGATCCTTTTCTCACTTCAAATCTAGATGCTTATAGAGTACTCTGATTAATAATCAGTGACCCAAATCAAATCAGCCAATCTCGTGCTAAGACTCATCCGACCCAATGTTATTTGTACAAAATCTTTTTGACAAAATTTTTGATTCGATGAGTGACACGGATAAAAGAACGGTGTAGATATCATAGTTGAAAATGTCATTGTAGCACTCCCCACGAAGAAATTCAATTGTGAAAACACAAACAAGACCAATGTCCTGATATCATATTTGAAAATGTCACGTGCAAGTTAACCATGGTTGGGTTAACTAGAGTCTAATAGTCCACTTTTATAGAAAGAAAAACACTCTGTTCCATTATCTATCTAGCTCTGCCTCCGCCCTAGAGAGAGAGAGAGTGTGTGTGTGATTTTCAAATCCAAGAAAGAAGTTCAACAGTCCCATAATAAAAGAACAAAACCCTCTTCTGTTTCTCATCCTTTTTTTCTCTCTCTAAAATTTCATCACTCTACTCTACTCAATAACGATTCATCTTCCCTCTCGTGCAACTTCATTAAAAGGGTTTTAATCTCATACCCATATAACTACATTCATTCAAGTCTATGTTTCCATTAGAGGGTTTCATAGATTACAGGAAATTGTATCCATTTTTCGTTAACTGTTAAATTCCATTAATACCTCATCCGTTTTTCCCCCTTTTTACTACCTACTATCACAATATATACTACTCTACTAGTCAAGAATATTGAAGAATGGGAAAGTTCTAGTTAACAAATTGAATCATTTTTCAAGGGTTTGTTCTGTTTATTCACATTCAAACACAATTTATTAAAACGGATTCGTATTTTTAGTAAAAACTCGTTTCTCAAAAAAATTTCTAGTTTTTGATCATTTATTGAACATACCCAGACTTAAATTTCGATTCAATTTTCTGTTAATTTCTTTTTATATTCAATCGGTTAATGAATGCTCTGTGTCTACTTCAGGATTAAAGTCTCTCTCTCTCATCAATACAAAAATGGAGATTAGTTCTCTTATAATGGCATCAATTTTAATTGGATTTATGTTCATCATTAAACCCAGTATCTCAACAAGTAAGCAAAGAGTGTGATTTTTTTTTTTCTCATCCTTTTCAATTTCTCAATCTACTCTGTTTTTTTGGTTTGTAATTTTGATGTTTTTTGTTTAATACAGGTTTATCGAATCATCATTTGGATCAAACAAATTATCAATCTAGTCGGAAATTACTCGAAAACAGTAAGAACAGATTTAATTAGATTAATGGTTTTATTGATTCCCCTCTGTTTTTAGACTTCTCTGTTTTTAGACTTCTCTGTTTTTTCTCTATTAGGGTTTTCTCTCTCTCTCTCTCTCTCTCTCTCTCTCTCTCTCTCTCTCTCTAGGGTTTTTAAACCTGAACATTATTCGTCGTTGACATAGTGTTGTCGGTCCTTTTGGCGGATTAATGTCTGTCTTCAGGATTTTCAGAATTCTTTTTTGTTTCTCTCTCTAAAAAGCATATCGGATTTCTTCTTGACTTTCATTTCTAGGGTTTTCCTTTGATCTTTTTTATAGTTAGTTGGTGAACGACAAGTTTCTCCTATTTGTTTTTGTTTAGTTGGATTAGGAAAATGATACACAATTGTAATTTTTAGTCTGACTCATTCTTTAAGTAAGTCGAAACGTATTTTGTTTTTGTTTGATTTGTGATGTCTAAACGTATTTTGTTTTTGTTTGATTTGTGATGTCTGACTCGTTTATATGTTTAATTTTTATTAATTCTTTATTTTAAAGTCACATGATTCGAGATAATTAGATTAATTTTGTTCATTTGTTGGGTTCTTTTTTGTAATTTAATTGTTGTTCATCTATATGAAATTAAGGTACAATTAAAGCAGACCGAGCGTGGGGATGGCCAAAGTGTTCGCAATCAGACATAGTTCTTACTCAAGGCCAAACAACACCTCTCCCAAATGGAATTCCAACATATACGGTCGAGATATCAAATGTATGTGTAACTGGGTGTGATATATCTGATATACATCTCAGTTGTGGTTGGTTTAGTTCTGCTCGATTGATCAATCCGAAAGTTTTTAGACGTATTAAATACAATGATTGTGTTGTCAATCACGGTAAACCGCTTCTTAGTGGCGAGACTCTATCTTTTACATATGCCAACACTCACTGTTACCCTCTCTCAATCTCAACATTTAAATGTTGAAAATGGATTATACAGACTTCAGTGATAGTAGTAGAAGAAGAAGATAGAGAAGAGAAGTACTTGGCTATTAACTAGAATGGCTAGGCAAGGGGCAAAAGTTCAATTTTTTTCAAGTAATAAGGTCAACTTTGGTTTTTCTTTTTCATGAAATAGGGTTTGTCTTGTTACTTTCTTCTTCTTTTTTTGTTTCTATTTTGAGATTGGAATGTCAAATTTTGGCTTTTTTTTTCTAGGGCTTTCTTTTATACTGTAGGAAGATATATAGTGCAAGAGAAATACATGTAAGTAGGAGTTTGGGAAAGGTATCTTTTTGTCTAGTTGAAGTAAGTGGAAAGTTTGGCATCTCGTCCAAAAAAAAAGTGGAAAGTTTGGCAGGATGAGAATGATTTTTTTTTTTTAAGATTTTATTTGATGTTATATTGTCTTTACTCCTTTTTTATTAGAGTTAATTCCTATATGGCCCCCTAACTTTGTGACCAGCTTCCTTTATGGCCCCCTTTTTTTCGTAAATTCAAATATGGCCCCCTATTTTCAAGTAAATGTCATTACTACCCTTCTTAATTTTAAATTTAAAACATTTAAAAAACATTATTTCCACCTCACCCCTCTCTCTCTCTCCACCTCATCTCTCTCTACAACTCACCCCTCTCTCTCTCTCCAATTCACCTCTCTCTTTCCAACTCACCTCTCTCTCTTCCAACTCACCTCTCTCTCTTCCAACTCACCTCTCCCTCTCTCTCCAACTCACCTTCATCTTCTCCGATTAAGGTCGCCGGCCGGAAAATTTTCCGGCCGGCGACCTTAAAAAAAATATATATATATTTCCTCTCATCTCTCTCTCTCTCTAAAATCTCCGGCGAAGGGGGTTTTCCTTCGCCGGAGCCGTGAACAGACCAGATCTGGTCTGTTCACGAGCAGACCTTTCAAGGGGACATTGAAACTTTTTAGGGTTTTACAAGTATCAAAATTAGAAGGAATTGAACCAGATAAGAGATTATGAGATAGATCTGAAGAGTTGATAATTCCCAAGGAATTATACCTGAAAGTGAATTATTTCGAAGATTTAAGCATAAAAGTTTCTCACAGTTTCCAATATCCCAAGGAATACTTCCATTAAAATCATTTCCTTCTAATTCAAGTTTATATAAACTTTTACATCCAATGAAATCTGGAATTCTTCCATTTAGGTTACTGAAACTAGCTGAGAAGATCTGAAGATTTGGTGCTTTCCAAATGTTTTCAGGTAATTCTGGTTCAAATCTGTTCTTAGAAATGTTTAAGTATTCTAATCTGACTGAATTACCTAGATCTGAAGGAATCTTACCTGAAAATTCATTCATACTTAGATCCATATATGTCAAATTAGGTAAAGATCCAAAACCGATTGGAATCAATCCATTGAGTTTGTTATTTTCGATTCTAAATCTCCAAAGTGAAGAACATTTAGAGAGAGAATTTGGAAGTTGAGATTCAAATCTGTTGGAAAAGAGGATTAATCGAACTAGTTTGTTTCCATAACAAAGAGTCGGTGGAATTGGACCAGATAATGAGTTTGAAGAGAGATCTAGTTTCTGTAATTTTGAATTTAAACCTAGATTTCTTGGAATATAACCAGTGAATGAATTGTTCCAGTGAATCAAAAACTTTTAAAGATTTGAACTTTGAGATACCAAGAGGGAAATTTCCACTGAAATTATTATGAATAATATCAAGAGATTGAAGTTGATATAATTCAAAAATGGAGGTACTAAGAAGACCATCAAATGAATTTCCACTCAAATTGAAGTAATTTAACTCAGTTAAGAATTTGATTTGAGGTGGAATTGAACCAGAAAGATTTCTATGAGAGAGATCAAGTGAAATAATATCATGGGTTTTTGTATGACATTCAATTCCTGACCATGAACACCAAAAAGGGTTGGATGAATTTGTTAGTAGTGATATTGAAGTGGCATTCCAATCACTAAGAGAAGATAAAGGGTCTTTGAGAGAGGTTTTTAGAGAGAGAAGAGAGAGAAGTTGGAGTGATTTTGGAGTTGGAGTTGGTGTTGATGAAGAAACTGGAATTTGGGAAATGAAGATGAAGAAGAGATGAAGAAGGAGAAGAGAAGAATTGAGATGTTTCATGGTTTTTTGAGGTGGTGGAATTGTGGGAATGAAGAATGACATTTGAAATTTGAAGAAAGGAATTTAATGGTGGAGAAATTTTGATGGTTTGAATTGCTTTTTGGGAGTGCTTGGCGCAAAGGGTGTTTCATGATGATTGCTGGTTATTGGTTTGGTGGGCATGAAATTTTAGAGAGAGAAAGAGATTTTAGAGAGAGAAACACAAGGCAAAGTTAAAGAACAGTGCATAGTACTTCTTATACCATCTCCAGTACAAGTAAGTTCCAAGATTTAAGCATAATTCAAGGTCTGCTCGTGAACAGACCGATATGGTCTGTTCACGGCTCCGGCGAAGGGAAACCCCCTTCGCCGGAGCTTTTAGAGAGAGAGAGATGAGAGGATTATTTTTTTTTTTTTTAAGGTCGCCGGCCGGAAAATTTTCCGGCCGGCGACCTTAATCGGAGAAGATGAAGGTGAGTTGGAGAGAGAGGGAGAGGTGAGTTGGAAGAGAGAGAGGTGAGTTGGAAAGAGAGAGAGGTGAATTGGAGAGAGAGAGGGGTGAGTTGGAGAGAGAGATGAGGTGGAGAGAGAGAGAGGGGTGAGGTGGAAATAATGTTTTTTAAATGTTTTAAATTTAAAATTAAGAAGGGTAGTAATGACATTTACTTGAAAATAGGGGGTCATATTTGAATTTAAGAAAAAAAGGGGGCCATAAAGGAAGCTGGTCACAAAGTAGGGGGCCATATAGGAATTAACTCTTTTTATTATTTTGTTAAGGTTAATCAAGAGCTGAGAGAATATATTAAGTCTTGTAATTCTGTATCCTAAACATTACTCAAAACAAAAGTATAGACTTAACATGAAATTACAAAGAGCATAAACCTAATTCCATATCGGTGTTGTTTTTTTTTTTTGGAAACCCATATCGGTGTTGTTAAAAATACGAACTCGTTTTCCTTTATAAGCATGCACCTTACTTGTTTGATTAGGATAGATGAATATTAACCCATTTATTTTATAAGCACTTGAATTTTAAGTGTTCTCTTCCAGTTTTTGTTATCCTAAAATGTGAGAAATATTATTTTCCAAATAGCTCCCGACTTTGTGACCAGCAGAAGTCTAGCCCCCCGACTTTATCAAAAATATCCAAATGACCCCTTCTCGAGACCTTCGTCGGTGAAGACGATAAGGTGGCGAGAAGGTGAGGTGGCAGAGAGAGGTGATGAGATGGAGGAGAGAGAGGTGATGACTAGTTAACAAAATTTTAACGGTAACTGAAAAAGGAGACCATCTGAGTATTTTTATAAAGTAGGGACTAGGTAGAAAGCTGGTCACAAAGTTAGAGGCTATTTCAAAAATAACCCTAAAAGCTATCCAGCTCATTTTCAACCAAAGGAGAATTTATTATTTGGTGTTTGGATATGTCATTTATAAAAATTAGGGTTATTTCCCTAATGGCCCCCAACTTTGGGACCAGCTTCCCGCCTGGCCCCCTACTTTACGAGAAATACCCATATGGCTTTCCGTTATAACACCGTTACTCTCTCTCTTCCATTTCTTTTCTCTCTCCTCCAACATGTTTTCTCTCTCTGCCACCTCGTTAAAACCAACCAACTCATCATCTTCTCCGGGAAGGTCGCCGGCCGACCAATTTTCCGGCCGGCGACCTTCAAACCTAAAAAAAAATAAATTATTTTTTTATTTCATCTCTCCTCTCTCTCTAAAAAAAAAAAAATTTTCACCTCCTTTATCTCTCTCTAAACTCCGGTGAAGGGTAATCGCCGGAGTTTAGAGAGAGAGAGAGGAGGTGAAAAAAAAAATTATTTTTTTTTAGGTTTGAAGGTCACCGGCCGGAAAATTGGTCGGCCGACGACCTTCCCGGAGAAGATGATGAGTTGGCTGGTTTTAACGAGGTGGCAGAGAGAGAAAACATGTTGGAGGAGAGAGAAAAGAAATGGAAGAGAGAGAGAGTAACGGTGTTATAACGGAAGAGGCCATATGGGTATTTCTCGTAAAGTAGGGGGTCAGGCGGGAAGCTGGTTACAAAGTTGGGGGCCATTAGAGAAATAACCCTAAAAATTAACATGTTATTGTTAGAGTTAATTCCTATATGGCCCCCTACTTTGTGACCAGCTTCCTTTGTGGCCCCCAAATTTCTGTAAATTCAAATATGGCCCCCTATTTTCATGGAAATGTCATAACTACCCTTCCCATTAATATATTTTCAAAATAAAATTAAAAACAAAATCCTAAATTCCACCTCACTTCCCTCTCCACCACTCATCTCTCTCCACGTCACCTATCTCTCCAACTCACCTCTCTCTCTCTCTCCAAGTCACACTCTCATGAAGGTCGCCGACCGGAAAATTTTCCGGCCGGCGACCTTCATGAGAGTGTGACTTTTAATTTTATTTTGAAAATATATCAATGGGAAGGGTAGTTATGACATTTCCATGAAAATAGGGGGCCATATTTGAATTTACAGAAATTTGGGGGCCACAAAGGAAGCTGGTCACAAAGTAGGGGGCCATATAGGAATTAACTCTTATTGTTATAAAAATTGGATGGATTTTTTGAAAAATAACTCAATGCTAAAAGAACTACCTACTAATAACACAAAAGTGAATACACTTTGAAACATACATTCCATAGTAGTACTAGTACCTAGACTGTAACTTCAGAGACCCTAAAATTGAAATCTAATTAGTTTGCTTGGGTGTAAAGTTTAGATGAAATAATGTGAAAGATGGGTGTGATGGATGGATGAGGGTTTCTTTTTCATCCATTTGTCAAGATGGACAGAAGACGTCATTTGACCAATCTCTACTATTTCCAAGATATATCACCATATCAACTCCATAAGATACTAAAACTAGGGGGTGTTTGATTTTTTTTAATGGAGAATCATACATGAACAATCCAAACTTACACATTCCCTAAAAAATAATATGTTTTTATTGTGGACATATGTGTTTCTTCGTCGTAAGAATCGCGTTAAAAAACTGAGTTTTTTTTTTTTCTGTAGTTGTTATATCCACTGGATACAATATATTGAGAATTTATCTCAGTTGTGGTCGGTTCCGCTTTGCTCATCGATCACCAGTAAAATTTTCAAAAGGCTGAAGTACAACAATCCCTTTGTCAATAATGGTGCTTGATTTTATAATTCACTACTTCAAACTTAAAATCTCTTGGTCTGACCAAATTGTTTGTACATTTTCTTTCAATGATACAATAATTTTGTTTTGACCCTAAATTAGCTTATGTGGGATGTGTGGTTTTGGCCAGGTAAATTTCTCATTTGCTTTGAAATTTTTTTAACAAAATAAAAACACACAAATCCTACGACATTGTGTTATTTTGTAGATGTTCTCAAACAATATTGTATTTTTTCAGAAGGGTTTTGTCCTATTTTTTCCCAATGGATTTTATTCTATTTATATGCTTTTGTGCTAAGTTTTTTAAGAATGGAATGAGGGAGTCATGGAGATGGGAGAGAAAGAGGGGAGAAAGGAGAATTCTGCAGGAAAGGGACATTTTTAAGTAAAAGGACATCCCTCCCAACAACTCTTCTATAGTAAGATCCCTTTCTCACTTATGGTGCTTTAATAGGCGCCCCATCTTTTTGCTATAGACCCTCTATTATGTAGGTGTTGTACCTATTTAGCCATTTTGTTTATAGACACTCACATCCCTCTTTCATCTTTTCCTAATCTACTTCTTCCTCCATTTTTATTTTGATGTTTTTAGGGAAAAAAAATCATTAAAACCCTTACATACATGTTTCTTAAAGAGTTGCGTTTGTAGTTCTTTCATCGGAAAAACAACTGTAATTTTTTTATTCATTCAATCTTTATTTCTTATTAAGATCGGGTTTTGAATACATATTTTCTTTTTTTATTGATTTCATCTCTTTAATCAACTGTTTGGACAGACCATGATCTAGTATGTTCGTGATGAACAAACCTCCGGGGAAGGGAAACCCCCTTCGCCGGAGTTTAGAGAGAGAGAGAGAGAGGAGAGAATTAAAAAAAAAATTAGAGAGAGAGAGAGCAAAAAAAATTGAAGGTCGTTGGCCGGAAATTTGGCCGGCCGGCGACCCCTGCCGGTGAAGACGATGATGTGGCGTGTTGAAATGATGTGGCAGAGAGAGAAAATGAGATGGAGGAGAGAGAGTAACGGAAAGTTAAAGATAACGAAAAAATAGGGTCATACGGAAATTATTGCTAAAATAAGGGGCCAGGCAGGAAGTTGGTCACAAAGTTAGGGCCATTTGGGAAATATCGGAATATTTATCATCAGTTTTGAGTTGATTTCGAGTAGTTTTAGAATGCTTTTTAAGTAATAATAGGGTTTATCAAATCTAAGTTTTTTGAAGAGTCTCAAACTCCTACCAGTACCGTAGTACGAGACCATAGGCAAAGCCTCAGAGGCTCAGACTAAACAGTCCACGACCATCAGTAAGGTCTTGGATTGTATAGTCCGAGAGTATACTTGTTCTCTCGGAGCAGACAGTCCGCTAAAAAGGCATTTACAGAGTGTTGCGGTTAAATTGAATCGTCTCGAGGTAATTACTCTATCATATTGCCTACGGCTAAAAAGTGGGGCGCATATAACATAAACGGTAGTCTTTCAAGTACAAAAGTTTACATACATATTACCACTCCGGTGCATTTTACATATTATCAAGTTTAATTTATTGTATGTAATATTTCTTTAATTAATATTAAAGTTGTTTTAGAACGTAAGTATAACAAATAATATAGTTTTTCTTGTTATTATGATCTGATATGGTACTTTATTCCTGTGACCGTTTGTGTCTTATATTTCAAAATGATAGAATGAATTCATACGACACTGCTACGGTGTTTGAAAAATTGGTTAAATTCTGAGTTAGACAACCGAATAAGTAACTTAGAGACACTAGGCCAAATCCGACCGTCCACTTCAAATTTCGATATGATTTTTTCCATTTCTTTTGAAGGGAGAGCCATTTTCGAATAAGAAAAGACCAAAAACCACATAAGGTGGATATTCATGCAATTAATGCATGGGATCAAGCTAAACCAATGGATCTAGAATCTAAAATTTACTTAGTATATGGTTTATTCAATTTGGAACCACAATCAATGTAACATTAATTAGTTTACATGCTAAATGCAGAACCACACAATGAAATAACATTAACAACCAAAATCAAAAAAGTTAATTATAAGGTGAAAATAATGAAACAGTTTAAAATATGAATTCATTACCTTCCTAGTTCCTTCCTTCCTTCTTTTTTTTAATCTATCTCTCTTCAATTGTCATGTTCTTCTTCTTACAATTGAAGCTGGATTTCCATCAAAAAGTTCGTCGATCGATGTCTCGATGTCTTCGGGTCCATATTTTATATACTTCTCTGTCTGTCTCCCTGGATCCAAGTATTGACTAAACCTACCTAAGAAGGACCGATAAGCCGGTATCATAACCGCCGATATCGAAACCCTAAGCTCAGATTGTAGTTGTTCATCACTCACTACCCACATACTTTGAGTCTTATGTATCTCATCAAATAAAGAATTGAATGATTTGAACTTCTCTTTTAGTACTGGTTTTGATACTTTCCCATTTACTTGTAAACCACCATCATCTCTAAGACAACTCAAAACTTTACTCCATGTCTCTCTTTGATAATTCTTATGGTATTGTCTAAGATCCGAAGATCGTTTTCGACTCCAATTATCACCCATTAATTGATTTATATCTGCTCCTTTGATCTTCTGCATTATATACCTACCATTATTCATCAAAAATATGTAACTCAATGAAATATCTTTATAGAGTTTCGCTTTCGAATCAAGATTCGAGTCTAGTAAATCCATGACATTCATAATTTGAACAGCAAATGGAGATTGTGGTTCTGCTCTGCTTTTATGTGTCGGTGTATCGTTGTTGTTTTCTGAATCGACAACCTCTGAATCGAATCGATCGATCTTTTTATGTTCATAAAAAACTTGTTCTAATGTGTCTTTATACTCACAAACATATTTAAGATAATTCATGGTGTATCTTGTTAGTGGATGAACTGCACCACCAGGAACTGGTTGTTTACTCATATCACTCTTGATTGAATTCTCAAGATCATAAAATATACTTACTATAGCTTCTCCAATTCGACATCTAGCCGATGAATAATCTGATTTGAGTTCATCGTTCGAGAATTCATTAATGAAAATCTCATCCATTAATGGAGTTAGGGTTTCATATATATCAAGTAACTTGAATAACTTCTCAGCTGATCTTTTAGTCATGGCAACTGCTTCAACAAAATTAACAAGTTGAATTATGATAACCCTTATTAGATTACTATAAAGGGTAGCTGAAATTTGATTATAATCTTCAAAAATTGATTGACAGAGTTCTAATTCGCCCGGGAAATGAACAGAGACACAACGCTTAAATGTTTTAATCCATGTTGAAATTGCTGATTCAAGTGATTCCCATTGCATTTTTTGTATATCATCAATACTTATCTTTTCAAACCCTAGTTTATTCAAGCTATCTTCGAATATAATTCGTCTAGTATAACTGTAAATTTGACAACATTCTATTTCATACCCTGATGAAATCATGGTGGTTGCTATCTTCTTCAAATTTGATTTGGTTTCTGATGTATACCCATTGAATTTTACGTCACCGGAAGATCCAGGCTCCGGTAATACGCATCGATTGGAATGATCTCCTTTGAATGAACTCTGTTTCTTTGTTTTCGAATCAATAACAACGATGGACTCTGTTTCTGTAATTCTTGAATCTTCTAAAATTGATTGAAATTCTTCTTCTAAAAATACCATTGATTTATGAAGAACAGTACCTGTTCGATGAATTAAAACAGAGTAATTAGGATGTGAATGGAAATCTTCGAGGGATTTCGTCAATTTTGAAATTCGATTAATTGATTGAAGAAGATTAGGGGTTTCTTTTGAATCCTCTTGTAACCATTTCTCTGGTTCTTTGCTTGATTCCTGGTTGAGAATATCTGCTTCAATCAAGTTTAAAAATTTCTCAATCGAAATGGGTATCTCTGGTAATGATGGTGGTGGAGCTGCATTATCTTTATCATCTGGAGGAGAATCCTGATCATTAACAATGGTGTTAGGATCCGATGATGATGAAAGAAGAGTTAGAAATTGATCGATTTCTTCCGATAATTTAGCGAGATTGGATTCGGAATCAGATGTTTCTTCTTCTTCTTCTTCTTGGGTGTTTTCTGAATCTGCCTTGGGTAATTGATCTTGTTCTGTTGTGATGATGGCGTAGTCAGTGTCAACCTTGGGAGATTCAGTTGGAGCAGGGGAGTTAATGTTAATGGCGGATTGGGTATTGGGATTAGAGGAAGAAGGAGTGTTAGGTTGTTGTGATTGATCAAGTGAAGAAGAAGAAGAAGAAGAAGGGTTAAGGGAGTTGATGGTGTCGGTTAATAGGGTGGCAAAATTACCGGACTTTTCAGAAGGAGATGATGTTTTCTCCATTTGTGGAGTTTGAAAACAGGGGGAGAAGATAGAGAAAGGAAGAAGAAGAAGAAGTGGGTAGATGAAATTGGGTAAAGGAATGGGAAAATGGGATAGAAGGGAGTGCGGAAATGAAGGAGATAATTGCTCACAAATAATGTGGAGTGATGTTAGAGAGAGAGAGAGAGAGAGAGAGAGAGAGAGAGAGAGAGAGAGAGAGAGAGAGAGAGAGAGAGGAGTTATAGAGGGGTTAGAGAAAGAGAAGAAGTGGTCATAGGGGAGATTAGAGGTTGAGGTGAAGGGATGAGGAGGAGTCATGGTTTGTAGGGAGAGAAATGTGAGTTTATTAAAGGAGGAATTGATTAGGGTTTGATTTGTGTTACCCACGACGTCCCATTGCCTGATTGATGCTTACGATCTTTATTTTATTTATGGGTCAAACGTTCCTCGGATGTGTCTAATTCTTTTTTTTTTTTGTTGAAAAAACGTTCCTCGGATGTGTCTAATTCACCATTCGAAAAAATGATAGATATACCATCTAGGTGTACCATCCAACTTTAAAAAAAAAATGTAAGTGTACCATCTTGTTGACATATCAAATAAGACGAGGGATAAAATGGTAAGTCTATCGGGCTTGTTCACCATTATGAATTCTAAATTATTCAAACGGTCGTTTTAGCCCTTTATTTTAACTAATTGATATTTGATCAATCAAATATATTTTGTAAACAATAAGTTTATGTAAAAAAAATTAAAAAAAAATTAGAAATATATGGATAATAAATTTGAGGGGAACATTACACTAATATTATTACATCATGAAATTAAGGATGACTTGTGGTATAACTCAAGATGGGATTTCAGAGAGTATGTCCTGCTGATTGGGAAGAGGAGTTACAGTGGTGTCTTAATCACTTTGGTGGGCTTTCTATTGCTGCCCGGGTGGGTCGTCTACTTTTAAATGCCAATGTTTATCATATTTGGAAGGAGCGGAATA
>BEHA01000043.1:77816-141733 GCA_002897215.1 Eschscholzia californica subsp. californica
TTCGTTGAAGCTCATACCACTATAACCAGAAGCAGAAATAGCGAAGAAGGGGAGGCTCTTGCCATCCTTGAAGGACTACACTGGGCAGTTAAACATCAGTATAAAGACATCATAATTGAGAGCGATAACACCAATATCATCAGCCATTTACAGTATCCAGAGCATGTAGTTCATTGGCAATCGAGAGTTCACATCAAGAGAATAAAGGAAACCTTAAATGATCTTGATCGAGTTAAATTCAACTACGTCAATAGAAATTGCAATATTCCAGCTGACAGGCTCGCGAAGCGAGCTAGAAAGACGAATAAATCAGAATCGTGGTGCAGAATCCCTTATTTTTTAATCTCTTTGTACTGTAAGAATACGTTGGTTTATTAATTTAATCGAACACCTTAACAAAAAAAAAAAGTAATAGTAAAGAACTCAAAAACTTATAGGCCCCTTGTGGTGGGGGCCCAGTGGGCCTACACTACCCCATCCACGGCCCTGGGATGGTCTATTCTAAAATGTTTATGTATGTAAAGTATTGGTCGATGTTTTAGACAAATAAAAAAAATCACGGAATAAAATATCAAAAGTTTAAAAACTAAAAACCTTCCTCCAAACACACCCTTTATTTTATGTTACCAGTATAGTCGTCGATCAACAAAACTTGCCAGAATCTCATCTTCTCTCTCTTATCCCTCTTTTCTCTCTTTTTTTTCTATCTCCAACGAAGGAGAGGAGCCCCTTCCTTGGAGACGAGAATGTGGTTTCAAAACCAGACGTGATCTAGTTCAAAATCAGACGATATCTGATTCAAAACAAGATCTCGGCTCTGGCGACGGAGAGGACCCTTCGTCGGAGATAGAGACAAGAGAGAGAACATAGAGAGAGAAAGAAAGAAAGAAAATAGCTGAGAAGAAGAAGAGAAGAGAATAAGTGTCGTCGGAGATGGTGGAGGTGTTGCCGGAATTTGTCGTAGAGGTCATCGGAGTTGATGGGGTAGTGGGAAAGGAAGAAGAGGGAAGAAGCTGAACGAATAGGGTTTGAGTTTTTGAAGAAACAAAAAGTTCCAAATTACTTTTTTTTTCCACCCAAAACTTTGCACTACAAAAAAAATTCTTTATTTTTCCGTAACACCTACCAAAATATTTTAACTCAATTTACAATGTACTGATTCACTTTTGCTAAGTAACAAAAATAAAATAAAATTTGACTAGGATGAATTAGTAATTCTTTTATCTATGTGACTTGACATGTCACAGTAAACAAATACAATACATACTTAAATATATAATCAATCTAATAGATTAGGTTGATAAGATATGGAGTAGTTTTTTTCTTTTGGCTTTAAGATTAGACATGGCATAATATCTAGATTTTAACTAATTTGGGTTGATCATCACGTGTAAAGTGACTTTAAATTACAATGGATTTTTCTACCCGTGAAGAAGTTTGAATAGAATGAGAATAGTTTTAAGTACCCCACTTATGAACAATCTTATAAGGTAGAGTAGACAAAAATCTATATAATGAAATAGAAGGGAAAACGATGACTGGGACAAACATCTTTTTTTAATAAATGATATTGTCTAGAAGCCCTTCTCAAAATTTAAAATATAGTCCTTCGTACAAATAAAGTTACCTATTCAAAAAATAATAATCCTTTCTTTCTTAGAAATAAAAATTTTAATTTAAGAAAAAAAGAAACAAAATAAATTTCAAGAGTTAAAAAAAAGAAATTAAAATCTATCTCTCTCAATAAAATAATAACTAATCAAGAGAAAATAAACAAAAAAATAATACAAAAATAATAATAAGTAATAAAAATCTCTCTCTCTCTCTCAATAAAAGATAACAATAAATTTCTTAACATTTGATAAAAATCTTTCTCTCTCAATAAAATATAACAATAAATTTCTTAACATTTGATAAAAATCTTTCTCTCTCAATAAAATATAACAATAAATTTCTTAACATTTGATTGATACAAGTGTCCGTGCCCTGGGGCACGGGATATACCGTAGTGATTTTACATTTTAGGTTTTTATTCATTATTACTCGTTATGACTTCATAGTCTTGCTTTTTTTTCTTTTTGGTCTTTTCTTAATCTTCAATTCTTCATCATGGTCATTCTTCATCTCTTTTCTTTTCTTGAAGGACCTCTACTAGTGCAAGTCTTCACAAAGTTTATTCAATCTGTATATTCTATCTTCTTTATCTAGTCTTTCATTTTCTATTTTGTTTCCTCCCTCAATATCTCCATTTTAAGGAGGAAACCTTTTTTATGCGATAGATCAGATCTAGTCTTCTTCATGGAAGACCAATGGAACTTATAATTGATTCTGTAAATAGTTATGTACATTGACCTTTTTCATGGTTATTGTTTTGGCACATACCCACTATTGTGAGAAAGTAGGGAGTGTACTGTAAAAGAACTTAAAGTAGAACTAAATTGATCCTACTAAAGGAAAAGAGCATCTACAAGCCTGTTTATAGTGTAAAATCCTTGCAAAAATCCAATTTCACACCATACGAATCTCACCGGAAGGCGACGCATAAGTAGAATGTGATAAACTTGATTATATCCACATAAGTTCTTAAATGGTCTTCAGAAAAGATATGGTCCTTTACGAAAAAGATTTGATCTTCTTCAGACCACATTAGCATTTTTTAAGACTATATTTTTCTTCTTTAGACTAGATTCGGTCTTCTTCTTCATGAATGAAGGTCCTCAAAGAGAGTAAAAGTATGAGATGAAGCTGAAAACATATTTAATTTTTATTTAGATGTGGAAAATACAAAAAGTAAAGGTAAAAGAAAGAAACATAAAGGATAAAAATAAAAAATAAAAACAAAAAAATGCAATTTCGGAAAGTGCAAGTTTGACTGATGAGTCGATGCATAGAAAAACACAAAATAAGACTATCTCGATATTTATGCAAACTCAAAAGACTCCACGCAGAAAAAAAATCCTACTTTAGGAGCCAATCGAAATATATTTCACAATTTTATGTGTTATATTTCAATTTGCCCCTAAAGTCTGATAAATTTCGGTGTGGTCCCCTAAGTTTGCATAAATGCCGACGTGCCTTCATTTTGTGTTTTTTCTATGTATTGCCTAATCAGTCGAACTTTCTGAAATTGTCCTTCTTTGTTTTCATTCTTTAATTATGTTTTAGTACCTTGTATTAATCTCTTACATTTTTATTTCATGTTCTTCCCTTTCTCTCTCAATAGGAGGATCTTAAGAGATTTTTTTTTTCAAGTTGAAATTAAGAAATACTCACTCCCTTCATCTTCCTAAAACTCTCATTCTTCTTTTAAAATTCTCTCTTTTCTTTTTCTTTCGCTATCTGTAGGGACTTCTATTAAGATACTCAAAAGTGGATTTACTTAACTTGACAAAAACTGAAATCCTCAAAAAAAAATCCTACAGCTCCCTTCTATTAAGATCCACCACTTACTCTCTCTAAAATTCGTTTTATCTCTTTCTCGAAATTGTTTTTCTCTCTAAAATGAATGATTTTTCTTGATTTGGTTTTTAATTTAGAACGATATTTAGAGTAACTGTAAGTATTGGTTGTCTATAGACAAAATTCTTGAAAAAGGAAGAACTCACCCTTGTTTCCTCATAAAAATTAAGGACATATAACCACACGAACAAAATTTTTTACTTCTAAATCTTGAGAGTGTTTTTTCTTCCACTTTTTTTTTTTTTTTTGGAAGTCGACTACGATCTACGTATGTCGTTACATTTGGCATTGATACATCAAAGATGTGATACGCTCAATAACTGCCCACTCAAACTGAAACAAGACCGGGCCTATAGCCCAACATAGACAATGGCCTAAAGCCCAACTACATTATTTTACACCCTAATAATCTCAAATCAAATAACCAAAGATTCCACTTCTCTGGGATTTGAACCTAAGACCTCCAGGGATTTCTGGAGTTTATGTCAACACCTTGGAACCACTTGGGCTACCAACTGTTGACTTCTTCCACTTTTATCTCAATATAACTTCCACATAAGTGGTTTGATTAGTGAAAGTGGAAGGGTAAACAGAGAGATCGTGAGAGAGAGGTAAAGAGAGAGTTAGATCGTGAGAGAGAGAGAGAGAAAGGGAAAGCGACAGAGAGTCAGCGAGAGTCCACCAGATAGAAAGAGTCCAACAAATAAAAAGGGTCAGTGAGAGCATAGAAAAAAGACAAGAAGAGAGAAAGACATTAAGAGATTAATATTAGGGAGTAAATTTAAACTAAGTAAAATTTTGGACATAAAAATAAGTATGCCTCTTAAATAAATATTGATTGACTAAGTATTTATGTCCAGATTTTTCTTTATTCTCCAAAATCCCCACGACCCAAGCTTCTTGTGTCCACGGATAGACGATACCATTATTGACGTCATGTGATTCAAATCTCAAGGATTATCTAAGCGGCAATCAATTTATGCCTACATGGATTGGGAACAAGTGGGGAGAACTCATAACTGCTCCTCAGTCTGTACCTCGTTCCATGTCAAAATCTCTCTCCCCGTTGTTGGTTATTTGGTCCCTCTCAGATCATTGTGCATTTATGTCCACAAAAAGATTATAGAGGGAGAGAGAGAGAAAAAGGTGAAGAAATTTGGAACAACCAAATTGTTGAAGTGTAAGAGCATCCCCAATGGCACTGGAGATCACCAAATGATCTCCAGTGCCTCCCCCACCCAATGGCACGGGATATTACTAAATATATCCTGTGTCGTGAACAGTATGGTCGGACACTGTTCACTCCCACTAAAATGGTGGGATGGTGGGTCCCTTGGTTTTTAATATATTATTCATTCTCTTTTAAGTTGTTCTTTCCTTTTTAGTCTCTTTATTTATTTTAATGTTTGTATTTAGTCTCATAAAATATTTCTGTTTGGTCCCCATTAAACAATAAAATGTCCTAATGATCTTAATTTGTAATTTAAGTCTTATAATTCTAATTACTATTTTAATATGTTAATTGTTTTCTTATTTATTTTAAAAAATGAGTATTAAAAATGGTAAAAATGAAATCTAGTGTGATGAATAGTGATTTGGTGGGAGTTTTGGTGTTTTGCCTTTGAGTTCAAAAAATTGAAAACACTACATAATTTGGTGAAGATTCCTTTTTGATGAATAATTTAGTGCTAATCATTTGGGATGCTCTACGAACCGTGAGGAAGGGTCAATGGGATTAGAGAAGAGATAATGAAAATCATTGGGAAAAGGGTCCCGTGACGAAAATCGACCTTATCTATTTATCTTCCTGTAGGAAGACTAGATTGAGATAGGGAAGAACTGGGTCCCCCTTTTCTTCTTCTTTATCATGAGTAATGATTTTCTCCTTTCTTAAGTCTGAATTTAATGAAAAGTTAATGGATGTATAATCAAAATTATTATAATCAATATTGGAATACTGAATGAAAAATTATATAACCAATCTGGTTAGAGTAGAAGTTGGTTGGACAAATGTGGGTCCTAGTTTTGATCCATCTCAGCCAACTGATCACCTGTCCCAGAATAGAAAGTTTTAGCACTATTCCGAACCAAACTAAGAGCATCTCCAATGGAACACTCTAACAAACACTCTAAAAGTCCTAGTTGTCAAGGGTCAATAGAGATTTTCTTTCATAAATGTCAATATGGAGACACTCTAATTTTTGTTAGTCTCCAATGGAGATCTCTAAAGTATCTATATTTAATACACATGTCCTTCAATTCAATAAATAAAAAGTAGTTGAAGACTCGATTTCTATTGGTTGAAAATTAAATATTGATGAGTTGGACAATTAGAGATATCTCAAGAAGACACTCTATTTCTAGAGTGTCCTCTTGAGATATCTCAATTCCACCCTCGACATGTCATCTTAGAGATCCAAATAGAGTGTTGCATTGGAGAGGATTTATAATCAAAAACCCAAAAAATTCTAGGTGGAACTCGGAGTTTCTAAGATTGAGTGTTGCATTGGAGATGCTCTTAGAGAGTCTCAATTATACACTCTCACTTTAGAGTTTCTCTCTCTAGACACTCTATAATAAATGTGTCTACCTCATATTAGAGTGCCTAATAAAGTCTTCCATTGGAGATGATTTTTTAACAAAAACTTCAAAAAATCTATGTGGCACTCTAAGTGTTAGAGATTGAGTGTCCCATTGGAGATGCTCTAAGTGTCCAAGTCATCAAATTTCATTTTAGGACCAATAAAAAGTGTTTCTCTCTCAACTACTTTTTCCTATTAAATGTGTGTGTAACACGTGTAACTATTAGAGTGTTGCATTGAAGAAGAACTTGAATTAGAGGCACTCAAGTTAGCCATATAAGAAAGAGAATCTCAATTGAGAGTTGACACATAAGCTAATTAGAGTTTTTTTTCTAAGTTTTGCATTGGAGATGCTCTAATGCAAAACTCGAAAAAAATCTCAATTAGTCCTATTTGTCAAGTTCCAGTTGAGATTTTTTTTTTTTGGCTAAAATAAAGATTTTCAATTCTTACATGACTCCAATACAAAACTATAAACTTATTGTTTTACTTATGTGACATAATTTTTTTTGTAAGGAAATAATTAGTTATTTTGGAAATATATGAAGACGAGATTTTTATTGATTGTAATTTAAATATTGATAAGTTGGACAATTAGAGATATCTCAAGAGGGCACTATAGAAATAGAGTGTCCTCTTGAGATATCTCTATTCCAACATCGATACATCATCTTTGAGATCTTAATTGAGTTTTGCATTGGAAAAGATTCTTTAAAAGAAATTCCAAAAATCCTACATGGCATTCCGAATTTTTAAGATTGAGTTTTGCATAGTTGCAATAGAGATGCTCTAAGTATGGATGTCTCCATTATTATCGTAATTGCGTAATTAATACGGATGTGATATTTATAAATATCAACAACCACATTTGACTTACCGTTATTGTTTACGATCACTTGGCTAAATTTCTTGCAGCTAAAATCCCAACATCTAATGTTAGGTCAAGTGAAGAAAGTAAAGCTAAAGCTATCTTTATGAGAGTTCGATAGGCAACTGACAACAACTACAAATACGTCAATACTGAAAAGATAACCAGAAGATCGTCTGACACTTATTAGATGGTAGACACGACGTTCATTAGCATGCAAACCTGCATGTTCGGGATGTAAGAAGACATAAGCATTGCCTTTGCTCGTATCAGTAGATCACAAAACCACCCAACGGATTCTTAGGAAAAATGGGTAAAATACGAACCAAAGAACGCAAAGTTGGTATGACATTCCTCATACTAGTGTAATAAGATACTTCTACTTTAAGTTCAAAAGAAAAAAGGAGCCTAGGATTACTAAATAGCAAGGACTTGCTGCATTACCTTAAAAATTTAGCAGAGGTGGGGCTGGAAAAAAAAGACAGGAAATACTTATACCCAACACTGATTTTATTTGTTTCTCAAATAATCCTTAATTATATAAATATATTTAGTTTAGGTATGAAAAAAATGATCTTAAAATCTATTTTATATCACATAGGCAATGGTTCTGGCTCATCCGAAGATAGGCGAGTAGTTTAAATTTGTTGGACTAATTTTAGCTTGAAGCAAGTGGATAAAAAAATCACAACTCGTCCGAAGTCATAAATCAATCCTTTTACAAACCAAATTACCTTCAGTTTTGTGAAATCAGGTGAAATCCCTTCAATTTCCATAATGTATAACAGTACGATTTTTTTTTTTTTATAATGTATTATGTTACTTCAGGCATTCTTGATCACTAATTACAAACTCATTTGGAAGTCCTCTCATCAAAAAAAAAAACTCATTTGGAAGTTAGAATTCCTCCTATCCAGAAGTATATATTAAACTAATAAAAAAAATGGTGACCAATCACCTTAATTGTTAATTAATCATGTAATGGGCAAGTTGGATGGGACAAGATAGAGAAATTCAACCCGATCAGAACATAAAGTCCAAATGACATGGATTTTGGGTTGGATTATTTTTGTTCTTAAATTTTTGATAAGACAAAATTATAAAATTCCCACCAAATCATTATTCATCACATCAAAATTTTTTTTTCTCATTCTTAATTAATTTAAAATAAAATAAAATACAACAAAAATTAATCAAATTTAAATAGTTTGATTGTTTATATAATAAAAAGGATTAAATTTGAAAATGATTTCAAAATTGGATGACCAAATATGAAGTTGTAAAGATAGAATGGACTGAAAAATAGATAAGAAAGGACCCAATTACTTTTAGGAGGGTTCCCACCATCCCACGAAAATGGTGGGATGAACATTGTTCATAGCCCAGGAGAACGCAATTATTCTCCAGGGCTATTGGGTTACCCAACCCATAAAGGCGGACCGTTGGAGATGCTCCAATGTCACTCCTATCTAATTATACCGTCAAAAATAGAACATGATTTGAGATCCCCAACAAATGGCTTATAACAAATAGATTTGAGTTTTATTTGTAGAAGTTCGTCAAGAAATCTTACATTGTTATGTTTGAAATATCAATTAGGAGTCTAAAGTACCGATAGGTGAGCGAGGTTAAATCACACTTGGTTCTACTCCACTCTACGACACTGGCCAAAGTCTACCATTATTTTGTGGACAATTCTTTTCTCAAACTTTTCTAACCTATTTGTATTAATAATTTTTGGTTTATGTCCAAAAAACTACACCTAATCCCACACTTAGTCCACCATAATATTAATATAGGTTTTTAAGCCAAAATAAAAATTATAATGAAAATCTAGTCCGAATGTTCTCATCCCCATGTAAAAACACAAATCTCTATGATTTTTATTTTATCGTAATACCCTTTAGAACCTTCTATGTAAGATAAACCCTTCATTTTGAAAATCAATCTCAAAGATTCTCTTTCACTTTCTTTCTCAGATTTCCTCTCTCCGATCTTCTCTTCTAACCGAAATTCTCTATTATTTTCTCTCTCTAAAACAATAGTTTTTTTTATGTTAGAGTTATTAACATAAAAAACACATTTGTATCATACAAAATGCATTATTTTTTTTGATGAAAGTAGGCTTCGCCTAAATTTATTAATCAGAATGAATCAAAGAAATGTTGGATCTATCGGTCTCCAACTGACTTACAATGCACTCGGGAACTATCACCATTTCACTTGGTGTATTAAGATTGTTCCGACGATTTGAATGGGCTAATAAATGTGCGACTTTATTCGCATTTCGTGGACAAAAAGAGAAGTAACACTCGGTCAGATTTCTCTTACTGTTCTTTATGTCAATAATCGTTGATCGAATCTTCCACGGGATATCCTCTTCGGAGCTGGAGCAGGCTTTCACAACATTGATTGAGTCCCCTTCTATAATGCATATGTACTGATGCAAATCAGTTGCAATTTTCATGGCTAGTAGTGCTGCCTTTGCCTCTGCTTCTAGTGCCGACGTTGCTGATGTTGAATGAACTAGAGCCATTACGAATTCACCTTTGGAGTTCCTACAAACTGCTGCTATGTCCGCTCTTCTATCTACATACCCAGCGTCGAAGTTGATCTTTAGCTCATTAGGACCAGGGGGAGTCCAGCTTTTCCCTTCTCCTGGTGAGTTATTATCGGGTATATTTTGTACTTCGAACTCATCATTTAACTCCATTGCAGCATTTATAATTTGTCGACTTCCATGGGGTTGTTCTCCAAAGACCAATTTGTTCCGAGCTTTCCATAAGTACCATAGTACACAAATGCGTAGTGCGATTACCTTGTCATCCTCTTTCCCTGCCAACCAATTACATAAAATATCATGAAAGTTTCTTTCTCCTTCCAGCCTCAACTCTAATGGTGGACAAATCCATGTTTCTCGTGCCATACGACACTTTCTGAATATATGGTCGACATCCTCTTCTTCTTCTTTGCAAAACTCACATAATTTTGATGCACTTGGATTAAATTTGAGAGATTTTTTCTTTGTTGGTAAAGCGTTATGAAGAACTCTCCAGACAAAAGTTTTAATTCTTGGAGCAAGGTTGAGCCTTGACCAAATCTTTTTCCAAGTTAAGCCAAAAGGGAGTTCTAAAATTCTAAATGTGGTTGGCATGTCTTTCACGATCGATGTGTATAATGATTTCGTCGTGAAACTTCCTTTTTCTGTATGTATCCACACAAGTTTATCATCTATATCTCTGCCCGGTAAATTTATCATAAGAATTGCACTTGTAGCTAAGGGATCAAACATCTCTTCTATGAACCTCTTTTTCCACGATCCATCTATATCAATAAGTTCACTCACATAAATAGGACCAGTTTCAGTTTGATCCTCCCATCTTCTCCCAGGTTTGAACCCCCTCAAATTGGGTACCCAAGGGTCCTCCCAAATTCTAATTGTTTTGCCATTTCCTACTACATAACACATACCTTTTTGTATAGCTTCTCTCAATTTCAGCATACTCTTCCACGTTGATGTTGAAAGAGTTGATGGTTTTGGTTGAAACTTCCAAAAGTCAATATGTTTAAGGTACTTCGCTGTTAATAACCGTACCCAAAGAGCATCCCGTTCTTTCTGAAATCTCCAAACTAATTTACCAACCAAAGCTTGATTGACAATTCCTAAATTTCTTACTCCAAGACCTCCATCTTTCTGAGTAGCTTGTAGTCTTTCCCAATTTATGTAATGCATCTTCGACTTCTCTAAATTATGCCCCCACCAAAAGTTTCTTTGACATTTCTCAATTTTGTTAATAATTCCTTTTGGTACTAGATTTGTCGATAAGAAGTATATTGGAATAGACGAGAGCTCACTCTTGAGAAGAATTGTTCGCCCTGCGTGTGATAACGAGCTTCTCTTCCACCCCGTAAGCTTTTTTTCCACTTTTTGCAAAATAAAATCATAAGAAGATATTTTATGTTTCGGCTTTAACAGAAAATTCCCCAGATATACATCTTCAGATTCCATCTCCTTTACTCCTAGAGTCTGTAAAATCATCTCCCTCTTTCCTGCATCGCAATTTGCACTCAAGTGTATTGCTGATTTCGTATAATTTATCTTTTGCCCCGAACAATTTGCATAGATATCTAATATATTCTTTAACGAACTTATATTCTCGGTTGAAGCTTTGCCAAAGAAAAATAGATCGTCCGCAAACATGAGGTGACTTACACTCGGTGCATAACGATTAATTTTCAGACCATTATACAACCCATTTGTTTCTGCCTGAACCACCAATTTAGTAAGAGTTTCCGAACATAGAATGAATAAATACGGACTAAGAGGACACCCCTGCCGTAGTCCTCTCTCACTGTAGAAATATCCCTTTGGTCTGCCGTTCAGTAAAATGGAGAAAGAAGCCGTTGTGACACAATTCATAATAAGTAGATGGGTGTTTGCAATAATACCGTATCTCTTCAATACCTCTCCCAAAAAATTCCAGTCAACTCTATCATATGCTTTAGCTATGTCCACTTTCATAGCGAACGAACCATCTTTTACCGAAGTAGTAGAAAGTGAATGAAAAATTTCTTGGGCTATTATAATATTATCCGATATTTGTCGACCCGGAATAAAAGCATTCTGCACCTCCGATATTAGCCTACCAAGAAGAGGTCTGAATCTGTTCGTCAGGATTTTGGTAATAACTCGATATAGGACATTGCATAAGGCAATTGGTCTGTAATCGATTGGTCTTTCGGGATTCTGTTTCTTAGGAATTAGAGCAATGTTGGTATGATTCAGATTACCTGGGAGTTGTCCTGATTCAAAAATTGTTCGAATTTGTGTTGTGACTTCATCACCTATGACACCCCAACATTTCTTATAGAAGATTGGAGAAAATCCATCTGGGCCAGGAGCTTTACATGTTTTCATCTCTTTAATTGTTTGCCAAATTTCTTCCTTCGAAGGGGGGATGCTTATCGCCATGTTTTCGGTTGCCAATAGTGGGCGATCTGTCATTGTCAAAGCTTCAGGAAAATCTGATATAGGTTCTGCCCTGGAAGCCCTGAAAAAATGTTCAAGAAAAACATTAGTAATTTTGGTTGGATCGTCCGACCACGAATGGTCGTCTAATTTAACCGTTAGAATATTGTTTTTCCTTCGTCTGTTTAGAACTGATAGATGAAAGAATCTTGTATTCCTGTCTATATCCTGCACCCAATGTCGTTTTGCCCTCTGTAACCAATAAATCTCTTCCATTTTTCGCAAATCCTTCAGTCTTTGTACAACCCGAACTTCGTCATGAATGGCAGCCTGTGATGGTGGTTGATTTTGTATAAGTAGCAGCTCTTGTTCGGCTTCTTTTATTTTGTTGAATAGTTGTCCCACTTTTTCTCTACTCCACTTCTTTAATTTCTTTGCCAATTGTGGTAGCTTTTGTATAAATCCTCCCCTTACTGCACCCCAAGTTTCCATCATCATATTGTCAAATTCATCGTGGACCGTCCAATGAGCTTCGAACCTAAAGGGCATACACCCTTTAATCTTTGGTTTCGAGGTATTTAGAATAATCGGTGCATGATCACTGTTGTACCTAGGTAAGTGCTTTACCAGTGAGTCAGGAAATTGAATTTTCCATAATGGATTTGCAAGAACTCTATCTAGCCTCTCTCTGATATGTGAATTAACTTCTCTTCCATTTACCCACGTGTATGCCGGTCCTGAATAACCTATATCAATTAATTCACAGTTTGAAATCATCGATCTAAATTGTTCTGCAGATCTTCTATTCATCCCCGATCCTCCCCATTTTTCCATATCTGTCATAATTGCATTGAAATCCCCCATTGTACACCAAGGTTCATGAATTTGATCATTGAAATTCCTCATGAAATCCCAAAACTCTTCCCTGTCATTGGAACATGGTGGTCCGTAGACCGATAATAGGCTCCATTGTTGTGTATCACCAGGTTCTTTTATTCGAGAATGAATATGATTGGAAGAAGATGATATTATTTCAATGTTTACTTCATCATCCCAAAGTAGCCAAAGTCCACCACTCAAACCCATAGATGGCACAATATAATGATTTTTGTAACTCAATTTTCTTATCTAGCTTTGTGACGATTTTTGTGATAGCTTCGTCTCAGACAAAAAAATAATTGATGGTTTAATCGCCCGAAGGAATGAATTGACGGACAGAATTGTCGGAGCATTCCCTACTCCCCGACAATTCCAGCTTTGTATAATCATTGAGTTTGCGGCCTTTGAGGGCTGGCCGCCTTCACCCCTGAAGTTCTCTCATTTCCTTGCTCTACGCGAGCTCTTTTAGCTTCCTCTTCTCTGTCTACTTTATTTACCAATTCATCGTCTCGAGTTCTCTTAGAAGTCTTACCTAATGGTGCAGGGTTAATTTTCAAGTCTGTTGATAATTCCCGCGCCATTTTTTTCCATAATCTATGATTGTTTGTATGGTAAGGAGTATCCTGTTTGTGATCAACTTGTGCCGAGGTATCTAACAGTTTCTTCTTTGGTAAACCTCCTTCATCCATCCTTCCTTCATTACTCCAATTATTGCTTCCACCTGCTTTAACAATTTTTCCAGTTTCAATTACATCTTTTTTCTTCACTTCATAGACAAGCATTTTAGAATTTGCAATTTTATTTTCTTCTACTCTAGGACCCTGAGTTTGCCATGTTTGTTCATTAAGCTTCTTCCCTACACCAGCATTTCCTGTAATAACTCCATCCGAAGACGACAAGCTTTTATTGTTCGGATCTTCCCTTTCCCAGGGTCTTCCCACAACCTCGTCCCCGCTCCCAGTCGCATCTTTCATTTGCAAGTCACAAGCCAGATCTTCTACTCCTATTAGTTCTGTACTCCGGTTAAACGGCCTAACAATGATTTGTGTAATTGTGTCTTCATCCAATTGATTGCTGCTAGAATTGCTTCCCGATTGGAGTTTATTTTTGTGTAGGCTTCCAGTTTTTAATGTATGAGAATCATTTGAAATTGTTGATTCTTTTCGGGGCGTTAACTGGTTCTTTTCCTTTTCTGTTGTCATCATGACCTCCATCGGTTTTCGACTGGAATTCCCGTCTAACCTTTCTTCTCTAGTCATTTTTCCTTCATCTAGTTTAAAGTTTCTCCTAAAATTTGCTTTCATATCCTCTGAAAACCTTGGCATTAGTAAGGTCTTTGCTTGCTCCTGTTTTTCAGTAGACCATTGATCTGAGATCGCTTCTCTTACTTTAGCTCGGACTTCACAATCTACCATCACATGCCCAATCTTACCACAATAATAGCAACATTTAACCAATTTTTCGTATTTAATTTTCAGAGTACACTGTTTGTTTTCCAAGAGATCAACAGTTACCTCTGTTTTTAAGGTTTTTGTTATATCAATGCACACCCTAATTCTAGCATATCTCCCCCACTTACTGACTTCATCTATTGGTATTTCATGTGGTTTTCCTATCAATGCTCCTATCTTCTTCACTGCTTTTATAGTTAGGTATTCCACAGGCAATCCATGAATTTGTATGTTAAAGTCCACATTCTTGAAACAGTAATCTTGAGGGATTTTATTTCTTTCACATCTTTCTAAAATCAATAGTTCATCCTGCACATACCATGGCGCTCCTTCCTCGACCTTTTCCCTATCAGTTGTTAGTTCAAAATTAATGAGATAAGAGTTTTCATAGAATTCGTTTAACCACATACGACCTATAGGTTTCCAAGCTCCCTTTAGAATCTCTTTTAACACATTGGTATTCATTGTTCTCCCTGAAATAAGTTTAATCGCTAAACTTTTCCTTCCGTCGTCATCAGGCTTTGCATCAGCCTTCTCAAGCTTTACTCTTTCATTGTGTTCGTTTCCCATAAGGTTTCCCATCAAAGCAACAAGTTTTTCATAATCTTTGTCCATTTAGATTGTCCCACAAAACAATAGTGTTACTGCCGATTAGCTGCTCTCTAATAGCAGATTCCGGCGAGAAGAAGATTCTTCTCAAGGATGTCGCCCCTTCCCAGACGAAGAAAAAAAAGAAAAAACCTAAATATTACTGGAGTTCTCTTTGAGGCATTTCGTCGAACATATTAATGGCAATTTAGAAAAGACTTCAACATAGCTTAGAAGGAGAGTCGTACTTTCGGTTGTTATACAAAATGCATTACGTATATAGTAAAACGGTTTTATATATAACATAACTCATTTCATATATAAGAAAATTCATTTTGTATATTTGGGTAATAATTATTCATGATTTCTTCAGTTCTTGTGTCTTCTTCTTCTTTTTGATATAAATCTTGGGTATCTGTTTTGTTTGCTAGATGTTCGAGCTTGTAAGACCTTGGGTCTCTTTCTTTTCTTCTTGTTTTCTTGTTTGGGTTTCTGGTTTTCCTTTAAAACCTGCTGACTTTTGTAAAAAAAAAAAAAAAATCATATATAACAAAACTCATTTTGTTCTCCATCGTATTCACTTCTCTCCACATCTGTTAAGATATTTTTTGATGTCAGAGTTACTAACAGATTATAAATTTTAATATATGTATGATAAACAACACATTTTTTATATAAAAAATAAATTTTGTATATAACAAAACGCATATTGTATATAACAAAATGAGCAATTTTCATACATATGAGGGTAATTGTGTCCGGAGTGCAAAAGGACTAAAATCTATTTTCCTGGGAAGATAGGACCTCAATCCTTTTTTGGGTTTTATTTTGGGCCTTATTCCTAACTCGTTACTCATACGGGACCACTCGATTTTTGCCTATGTCATTCTTGCAATAATATGACGGGGAAAGCATGTGATAAGGGTCACTACCCAAGAGGCCAAATGTGGCTTCACACTAATAGTTCTTCTTTGGCGTTATCTAAGAATGGAAAACAGAGTAAAGAATGTAATTCACGCTATTGTTTTTGTCTTTTAAGACTTATGTGTTCATCTACATATTTGTGCAAAAAAGTCGATTTTCAGGAAAAATAGATTTTCAGACCGATCAACAAGTCTATTTTGAGGACCTCTACTACTTTCAGACTCATCTTATGATTTTTTACTAACTCGGCCATCTTTCATTCGTCAACCCTCTTATTATATTTACTTGTTCATATAACAAAAACAATCCCAAGTCTCTTGTTGGCTATGAGTTAGATATTACCTCCAAACTTATAGTAATTCTATCTATATTCGTATTCCATATTCTGTTAGAGAAAAGAAAACATATACAAACACAAAGTACAAGGGGGTGAATGCAAAGTTTGAGTTACAAGGGGTTACTATCAATTGCACACACAATTTTAAAAGAGTGGGTCCTGTAGATAGATAAGAAATAGGACCACCATCCAGTGGATAGTGCCAAATCGAGTGAGAGATTCCTCTTAAAAGAGTTTCTTGGATAATGTAGTCAAAAGGAGTAGTAAATCCAACTATGTATGAATTTATAGTTACGTACAAAATATGGTAGTTGAGCCGTAATTTTTGACTACTGGGACTAGAGTATCAATCCCACTACCTCCTGTATAACTAAACTAGGTTTAGTTTTTCTGGTGTGCGTTTGCATTAGATGAACTTCCATTTACCGAATTATTTTATAAATTAGTTGATTTGTTTTTCTTAATTTAAATAGTTACTTATAAATTATTATTTTGACAATCTTAGCATTAATTATAAAGGCAAATTTTGTCAAAATTTTTCTTTTCGGTGAGAGGTGATCACTCAATTTTTTGTCCTTAACTGTTTAAGAATTTCGTAAATTGTGATAATTTTTCAAGAAATTTGCAACTGTTTGCAAGAACTTTAAATTGCCACAACTTATAAAAAGTTTACTACATCTTGTAAGAAGTTTGCGACAACTTCGAAGAGATTTTCGACAACTTGTAAGAGAGTTGTAAAAACTTGCAAGACGATTTAAAAAATATAAATTTTTAACTAAATAAAATACATATTTTGATTTTTAATCAAACAAAATACAACTTGTTTTTTTAACTTAAAAAAAGTTTAAAATTAGGAATTCGACCCAATTTCCTATACCTTTCTTCTCGTTTCTATATTCACTTTATTGTGAGGAGGATGATGAACAAGTTTCAGACCGGAGTTTTACTTGTTCTAGAAGACCTAATCAAAGCAAACACTGGTTCCACCTTTTCTCATTAGATCAGAGGGTCTTAGCTCAATATACTTTTAATGTCAAATTTTTTATTTATATGCTCTCAAGTTCTGTAAAAATGATGAATCATTTTTCTTAGGGAAATATTGATACCCATAATTCATGGATTTCAAAATTCCACCCAGATGAGAGAAGAATATGGAAGTTTAAACCCATATGTTCAATTTGTTAGTGTAATAAAATGTAATGTAGGGACCTGTTTGTTAGGATTCCTGTTTGTAAGGACCTCTCTGTAATTACTTACCTTCTTCCCTACATTATAAATAGAATGGCTGCCCTACTTGAGGGCAAGCTCAATTTCACTCACTAACATGGTATCAGAGCCGCCTCTCTGATTCTCTTGGGTCTTGTGTCTTCCATCTTCTTCTTCTTCGTCTGCTACTTCTTTCTTTTTCTTTTCTTTCTAATGGCTGACTCTGCCTTTCAAATCTCCTCTCCCGATGGTACCTCCTCCTTTCCTACCTCCTCCACCTCTGTTTCAACTCTTCCTACTCTCACTAATATTGCCAATCTTGTATCCATTAGATTGGATAATACCAACTACCTACTCTGGAAGAGTCAGCTCTTACCCATTTTACACTCTCAAGACCTCTACAAATTCGTTAATGGCTCCCATCCTCCACCACCTGAGTTTCTCACAACCAGCTCCTCTTCTTCCTCTGCTCCTGTTCCTAACCCTGATTATGCCTACTGGTACAGGGTCGATCAAATGCTCCTTTCTTGGCTCAATGCCACTCTTACAAAGCCAATACTCACTCAAGTTCTTGGATTAACTTCCTCAAAAGCAGTCTGGGATTCATTAGAAAAGAGCTTCTCCTCCTTCAACTCTGCTAGACTTATGAATCTAAAACTTCAACTACAAACTTCCAAAAAGGGCTCTCTCACCATCTCAGAGTTTCTCCTTCGTCTCAAAGGAATTACTGATTCATTAGCAGCCATTGGCCACCCAGTTTCAGATGATGAACTGGTTCTTATAGTCCTGTCTGGACTTGAATCTGAATATGAGGGGTTTGTCACCTCCATTACTACTCGACTTATTCCTCCTACCTTCTCTGAACTTCACTCCCAACTTCTCACCCATGAATTTCGACTTCAACTTCTTCATTCTTCAAACCCACAACCTACTGCCCTCTATGCTCAGCATCCTCCTCCACCTGTATCGACCACCCCTTCTTACCCATCTCGTGGTCGTGGTCGAGGCTATGCCTCTCGTGGTCGTGGTCGTGGTTCATTCTCTGGAAGAGGAAATTTTAGACAACAATCATCCTCTGTTCTTGGTAAACCACCATTAACCTGCCAATATTGTGGTCGTATTGGGCATTCAGCTCGCCAATGTTTCCATCTAACACGACAAAATGATCTCTCTACATCATTTGCTGCTCTGGGTATTGACTCTCTCCCTCCAGATCCAAATTGGTATGTGGATTCAGGTGCAACCTCACATATAGCATCTGATAATGCTTCTTTGAGCTCTCGATCTGATATTCATCCTCCTGATCAGGTTATAGTGGGTAATGGCTCATCTGCTTCAGTCTCGGGTGTTGGTAACTATACCCTAACTCCCTCCTTTACTCTTCGAAATGCTCTTATTGTTCCCTCTTTTAAGAAAAATCTAATTTCCATTTCTCATCTTCTTAAAGACTTCAATTGTCAAGTTGTTTTTAATCGTGGTAGTTTCTATGTTCAGGATCTTCACTCCATGAAGATACTCCTCGAAGGCACGATTAGAGATGGGCTGTTTCGTGTCTCCACCACCACCAATCCTTCTTCAACCATCTCTCTTTTTGCTAAATCAATGTCCACTGGTACTCGAGCAACACCAGATGTGTGGCACTGTCGTCTTGCTCACCTTCATAACAAGAATTTAAATTCCCTAATTTCGAATGATGTCTTACCAATGTTTACATCTAAAAAGAACAATTCTTTTTGTATTGGATGTATCTCAGGTAAACATCATCAATTTCCTTTTAAGAATGTTCATCATACATCTGTTTATCCTAATGAGATTATACATAGTGATGTTTGGGGACCATCACCTGTTCTTTCTAAGTCTGGTTTTCGTTATTTCTTGCTTTTAATTGATGATTACACAAGATTCACATGGATCTATTTCATGAAAAACAAGTTTGAGGTTCCTTTTCATTTCAAAAATTTCAAAGTGTTTGTTGAAAATCAATTTTCTAAACCTATCAAAATTCTTCAATCAGATGGAGGGGGAGAGTATATCAGCCATGATTTTTCAAATTTTCTAATCACAAATGGAATCCACCACAGGAAATCTTGCCCTCACACACCCCAACAGAATGGGGTTGCTGAGAGGAAGATTAGACAAATTGTCGAGACTTCTCTGTGTCTCCTTCATCACTCTTCTGTTCCAAAAATATTTTGGCCAGAGGCCTTTCAAACAGCCGTCTATACTATTAATAGACTTCCCTCTACTGTTCTAAAGAACAAATCTCCCTTTGAGGTCCTGTTTAATTCGAAACCAGATTATGCTTTGTTTCGAATTTTTGGCTGTCGTTGCTTCCCTCTCCTCACTCCCTATCGTTCTTCAAAACTTGATGTCAAGACCACACCATGCGTATTCTTAGGATACAGCTCCCATCATAAAGGTTATTTGTGTCTTGATGTCACCTCATCAAGGATGTACATTTCTCGCAATGTCATCTTTGATGAAACTCTGTTTCCTTTTTCGTCTCCTTCACCTGGTTCGTCTTCTTCCCAAAACAAACGATACTCTCCTCTTATCTTACATCGGACGATCCCCACTTCCCCATCATCTTCTAATCTTGACCGTCCGTTGTTGCCCAATCCAAGTGCTCGTCCTTCACCCACTCCGCAAATTCCACCTGGCTTTGAGCATATTCGTCCCACTCGTCGTACCCTCCCCACTCCCACTGCTCAACGGTCATCTGACCTGTCAGTGGTCCCTCCAACAACGGCTTTGTCTCCTTCTGGTCTCCACGTCCCACCACCTACCCCTAATGACGTGGTCCCTCATCAAAACGTGTCGACCACTGCTGATCCTAATCAGAGTGGTGTTCCCCACGCAAACTTTCTTCTTTCTCCTTCTTCTTCAACAGACCATCCTCCTTTAATTACTCAAAACCCTAATTCTATTTTGAGTCAAATCGACAACAATTCTTCTCAACCCCCTAAACCCACCACCTCTTCTTCCCATCCAATGGTTACGAGAAGTCGAGATGGCACCAGAAGACCCAAAATCCTACTTACTACTAATGATTACTCTTCAAGTTTTCTGTTGCAGGAACCTCATAACTTCGCCCAAGCTTCAAAAGTTCCCCAATGGACTTCGGCTATGGAAGAGGAAATTAGTGCGTTACAAAAGAATAATACATGGACCTTGATTCCTCGAAGTCCCAATATGAACTTGGTCGATTCGAAATGGATTTATAAGATCAAACAGAGGCCAGATGGCTCTGTTCTTCGCTACAAGGCTCGGCTGGTAGCTCGTGGTTATTCGCAACAGGCTGGGATCGATTATGACGAAACGTTTAGTCCTGTGGTTCGTCCTGAGACAATAAGGACGGTTCTCTCTCTAGCAGTGACTGGTAATTGGGAAATAAGGCAATTGGACGTCAAAAATGCTTTTCTCAATGGGGATTTAGAAGAAAATGTGTTCATGACTCAACCAAAGGGGTTTCTCAATCCTGAATTTCCAACTCATGTATGCAAATTGAATAAAGCCTTATATGGCTTAAAGAAAGCTCCTAGAGCTTGGCACAAGAAATTCAGTGATTGTCTTCTTAAATTACACTTCACACAGTCGATCTCTGACTCCTCCATGTTCTATATTCGTCGTCCAAAATCGATCATCATTCTTCTTCTCTATGTCGATGACATTTTGGTTACAGGGTCTTCATCCACTGATCTCATCAAACTTATCAAACAACTCAAATTAACTTTTGATATGACAGACATGGGTGTTCTAAGTTATTTTTTGGGGATGGAGGCTTCAAGAGATAATACTCAACTCCAATTGACTCAGAAGAAGTATATTAATGATCTTCTCCATCGGTTTGGTCTCAATTCTTCAAAACCAGTATCTACACCTGTCATTACAGGTACAAAATTATCAAAATCAGAAGGTGTTCCTCTTGATGATCCTCAATCCTTTCGAAGTCTCGTTGGAGCCCTTCAATACCTGACCTTAACTCGTCCGGATATTACTTACTCTGTCAATCAAGTCTCCAAGTTTATGCATAAGCCATCCTCTATTCATCTTACTGCTGCAAAAAGAATCCTACGATACCTAAAGGGGGCAATTAACATTGGTCTCTGTTTTCGTAAAGCTTCAAGTCATCATATTCTTGGCTATTCCGACGCAGACTGGGCAGGTTCACCGGATGATCGTCGATCAACCACTGGTTCTTGTGTCTATCTAGGACCTAACATCATCATTTGGGCATCAAAGACCCAACCAACAGTGGCAAGATCTTCCACAGAGGCAGAGTTTCGTGCAGTGTCACATACTTCAGCTGAAATTAAATGGCTACAAAATTTACTTCGTGAGTTGGGAATCCAAATTACTTCTACCCCAGTGATATACTGTGACAACATCAGCACCACTTACTTGTCGGTTAATCCAGTTCTTCATTCCAAGACGAAGCATTCCGCCATTGATTTCCACTTTGTTCGTGAGCAGGTAAAAGAAGGCAGCCTCAAGGTCCACTATCTACCTGGTGATTCCCAAGTGGCTGATATTTTCACTAAAGGTCTCTCCTCAACAAGATTTGCAGAGCTCCGATCCAAGCTCTCTCTTATTAATGGCGTTCGGCTTGAGGGGGGGTGTTAGTGTAATAAAATGTAATGTAGGGATCTGTTTGTTAGGATTCCTGTTTGTAAGGACCTCTCTGTAATTACTTATCTTCTTCCCTACATTATAAATAGAATGGCTGCCCTACTTGAGGGCAAGCTCAATTTCACTCACTAACACAATTAACACCATAACTAACAAAAATTGGTTACAGCAACAACAAAAACGAAAATGACACAGTTTAATCTGTAAACCTTACATTGTTTTCTGCTAGCAAAGAGAATGTTATTGAACCCTAGATAGAGAGTGCGGTAAACACTAGAGAGAGTGCGACGAACCCTAACGAGGGTGTAATGAACCCTAAACCCTAGAGAGCTCTGAGAGAGTGCGATGAACCCTTCTTTCACTCTAGAGAAAGTGAGCGTGTGTGATTGAGCCTGAAGAATGAGATTTCCCCGTCCAGGATTTAGTTGTTTGACTGAATAAGATGGATTAAAGAGTCAACTTCTCCAAAACATTGAAATTCATGTGGGTATAATCGTCAATTGGTACATTTCAGAGTCTGCCTTTGGTTTCAAACTTGTTTTGAAGTCTGAAAAAGATGGGCGTTATTCAGCCCATTCAGATGTCTAGTCTATTCAACTAACTTTTCAGATTTTGTTAACAGACCAAAAAACAAACATCTGAAGTCTGAATTGAAACTCAATTCCGGTTTCAGGTCTGAAAAATAAAGAAAAACAAAAGCAATTGCAGTGTTTTTTTCTTCGAAGCCACACATGAAATCTGACTCAAGGTCAGAGTTAACTCGAATCTAAGTTCTGAGTTGTTGCTTATGCCTAACTCGTTATGTCAGGTTTGCCTAAAAACTAATTTGGGTTGATTTGAGTCTACTTGATTCAGTTTGCAGATACAGAAGTTGAGAAAAAAAAAGAATATTGTGTTAGTACAGTTTCTCACTTTGTAGATACCAATCTGAAGACATATATGAACCAAATAGATATGAAGTTTTGTAAAGCAATAACAGAAGTAAAAGGGTTTGCTACAGAATAATCTAAATGAGTGGATAACTATGATATTCCTTGACCATATAAGAGATTTTCTGCAGAGAGACAAGTAAAAAAAGGTTCGTCTACGTTGATATTCCAAATGACATAAAGAATCGGGTTCTACCTATTGTTCAAATATATCATATAGGCTCCTTATCGAAACGTCTCAACCAAAGTTAGAGAACTATCGTCACACACAAGTGTTCCGAACCTAATCATAAGTGCATCAAAGGAAAAGCAAGCCTCAAAGAAAGAAGAATAAATCGAGGAAATGTGTACAACTTTGTTTCCTCCATTGTTATCTCTGCCATGCTAATGGATTTACTCATGACGATGGGTGCATAAGCAACGGAGAAAATGCAACCTAATTCTGAGCATTCAATGAGAGAAAGAAATATCTTAACATTCTTACAACATCTGAGTCCTCCATATGCAGAATAATGATAACTTTGTCCTCCCTTCAGGTGTTGGAAAATCGATACTCTGTCTCATTGCATTTGAATAGCTAGCCACTAACTTTTCAAAAAAATAGCTACCCACTAGCAAGTTTGAAAGTCCTACAAAGATCAAATTTTGGAGTGTGAAATGGTGAAACATATAAAAAGATAGCATAAAAGCATTTAAAAAGTTGTAACCCACACAGAAGCTATCATATATTTATATAAGCGAAGGAGCACGATAATTACGTATCAAACTTATACATGAGATAGAATAGGTGATTCAACATGACAGAGGATCAAAATTAGGCCAACAAAAAACACAAGTTAAGTAAAAGATATTCAGTCCGAGCTTTAAACACAATAGGGAACGCTAAACTTTCTAAATTTTTGTTATTTCACGGAGCATCCTCTAGGTCAAAGAAGCCAGGCTAAAAAAAAAGCTTCTATTCCTAGACAATTACCACAATAAGAAACGAAATTTGATTTTTACACCATTCTTGCAGGAAAGGGATTTAGAATTAGTAATCTACTACTACTTGTTATGAGCTTCAGGACCTAGAAGCAGTGCTTAAACTAGCTCTCACATACAAACTCAAGCATGTTAAACCCGGTATGGACTCAACCACAGTTAAGTCCTATTTCACTTCCCCTAAGTCAAAGCCTCCTTGACTTGCTCAAGCACGAGTTGGGGAGTTTTCAAATGATCATATGAAGAAAAAAAAATAGAGCCTCTGATATTTAAGCTGGCTTGAGGCCAATATTATTGTTTCATCAAATTTACGAGTGCGAGTTTACTAATAATTGTACGGGAATCCTCATGAAACGTATGAGTGGCAAGTTGTATATCCCGCGATAGCTAGCCTACTTTTAGAAGTACGGATATAGAACATACAATGACATTCTCTTGTGATATAAACATCATGATTTGTATATTTTTAAGCTTGAGACTTAAAGGAATTGAACTATGATATTACAAAATTGAACTACGATATTAGATGCAACACAAACATGAGAAATGAGTTCATTTTTTGCTCAAACTCCATGAAGAATTTCTCGTAAAGGACACAACTGAAAACACGGATATAACAATAGTACAGTGTTAACCATAAGAATAAAGATCTAAGAAGAAACTCACACGAAATGCATAATAACAAAAGCAGTAGAATTTTGAGGAAGAGACTAATCAAACTAAACATATTAAATATAGTACCTCAACACATTCCGAATATCTCTTCGGGAGGATCATAAATATTTCTATCAGGAAATATTTCTTCAAAATCTTGCTTCACTCTGTTTCTCAAAAGGGGATGAGGAAGAAGACCCTTCAACAAAATTCGGAAGGGCAATTCCTCTGGAGGGTCAGGAGATTTCTTCATATCTTCGTATATGTTCATGGCATCTGCTGGTGATCCATACCTTAAGAAACCTCTAATTACTTCAGCATACGTTTGAGAATCAGGAAATAAATCTTCTTCTCTCATACTTTCCCAAACTTGTATTGCTTCTTCCATTTTCTTACTCTTAGCTAATGAGATAATTAAGTCCTTGTACATAAAAACATCAGCTTTATACCAATCTTGCTTTCGAATTATCCTGAACATCTGAAAAGAATCCCTAATATTTGTTACAATTTCAAGTATTTTTGCACCCAAACCACTCCCCAATAGACCTAAACTCAGACTAAATCAAACAGTATAAATAATAAGTGATTGCCTAATCTGAAAACAGTGAACCCTTTCAATAAAACCCTAAAATTTTAAGGTTTTAGAGGATCAAATTGAACCCTAAAATAGTGAAACACAGGAAATAACCAGTTACCCAGAAGAGAAATCAGTGGGAAAAAGAGTTTTAAGGGATCAAAATCGTACCTTGAGAGCCAGACTAACCTCCTCTTGCCTCTCTAACTCGTTGAGAACAGCAATCATATCCATCTTTAACAATCTTAAAACATGAGTTTTAATGAATTTGTTGAGATTCTCTTCGTCTCCTTTGAATCTCTTCATACCCAAAATGACAAATAAAGCTTCTTTTCCAATTAATTTCTTTCCTCTCCAAAGAGGTCCTCTTGGTCTACCATCATGATAATACCTAAAAAAAGAATCAGATACAAATACTGGTTTGGTGTTAATTTCATGAATTGGGTATTGAAGTATCACTAGTGATGATGATTCATTTAAGGGTTTTATTAGATGCTGAATGGTATTTGAGGCTATTAAAGGGATTTTTGATCTCCAGAAAGAACGAATCGCCATTGAAGTAAGCTTCTTCAGTTGCGGATAGTCGAAGGCTAAGAACTGAGTTTTCCCCCTAAAACCAATAACGCGGAACGTAAAATAACACTTTTGTAACGGAACTTTTCCCAAGCGAAGTTTTATAGGCCCCCTTTTTGTTGAAACGCCGTCCTCTTTAAAAGCACCCTTCATTTCTGGGTATTTAGTTGTAAGCATTCCTCTCTTCCTAAGAGCAAGTCCAATCCCAGCCTGTCTTAGGCCCAAAAAATCACTTTTTCACCTAAAATTATTGGCCTCAGCTCAGTTCAGCTCCAGCCCCAGCCTCTCTTGAAGCCGAAAATTTGAATTTGAAATTTCTCAATTTACTAATAAAATTCAATTAAAAAAACATCGATTACAACTAATAATTGATTAAAAATTTAAAACTACTTAAATACGACTAAACAACACTAGAAAAATTAATTAAAAATAACTAGAAGGGGTTTCTTGGGTCTCGTGGTGCACCGTTGAACCAAGCGTCTCGCGCCGCTAAAAGCATTTGTTGAGCATGTTCGTCGAGAGACCTAATATCAATCTTCATTAAGTCCATCCCATATTGTCGGTTCGCCAACTCCGTTTGCACCCGTAGAAAATCTTGTTGCACCTTTAGGGTCTCTTGTTGAACCCGTACTGCTTCACTCAAAGTTGCTGATCTTTGTTGGGAATCTTCATCTCTTTTTTCCCAATATCCCTCACTGGGAGTTTTTTAAGCGGTAGAATGTGTGGATGGTTCGCCAACTCTTGCATTTGCTTTGGCTTGTTTACGGCCAATTGGTCTTTCTTCCGATGGATTGGTATTAAAATCTCTTTTACCGGATGTTGACTCTCCTGGCATGTCTGCCATCCACTTGTTGTGTGTCATCAAAATTTTGTAAACATGTAGGAACCTAAACCCTTTACCTTGATGATTTTTTTTATACAATTCGATAGCTCTTTGTAACTAAAATAAACAAAATATATATATATAAGTATATATTATGAATGAAGTGAAAAGATAGAAAAAAGAAATTAAAAAGTTAGAAACAATTACCCGGTCATAATCGTTTTCTCCGCTTTTTGGAACTTTATTTATTATCCTCAAAGTCGATATAGAACTTTGACATTCCGAGCTTATCTCACTGAAACGAGATTTACAACTTCTAAGTGTGCGTTGAAACTTTGCACTCGCATTATATTCATCCGATATTTTTTGCCAAAATACTTTATATTTTTGGCTTTTTCCGACAACCGCATCAAATGTGATTTTCAAATAACAATTAGCAAGTAAAATATCTTCATCCGGCTTATACGGTTCCCGTTTAGTTATCTTTGTCGAAGTCGTCCCTCCTTGCACACAAGAATCCTCACATGCTTCATAATCATCAACTCCTAATTGAGCCGACGGGTAAGTAGAATTAGGGGACAACATTTCCATATAACTTTGGTTATCGAATTCGTTGATGTCTAATGGATCCATGGGTGAACAAATGAAAAGATCAAAAAAAAAATTGAAAGAAAGAGAGATAGAAATGGAGAGGATGTTGCAAGAATGAGAGAAAGAAAGTGATGAGAAGAGGGTGAGAGATGAAAATGGATCCAACCCTTATTTATAGGGGTTGGATCCATTTCTAGCCGTTGGAGCAAATCCAACGGCTAGGGGGGCATCCCCAAGTGACCGTTGGGGCCTCCATTCAGTCGCCCCTAATGTTAGGGGCGACTAAAGGAGGAGCCCCAGCCTCCGCTCCAAGCGGCTGGGCTTGGAGCGGGTGGCTGAGGCTATAATTTTGAAATTATGGCCTCAGCCGGCTGGGGCTGGACATGCTCTAAGCACTCCCAACTATCAGCTTAACCTAACGATAAAATACCCCTTTGAGGAAGTTTGGGATACCGGAACGGTTTATAGGATGGATTGAGGAATGTGTTACAACACCTCGGTTCTCGGTCATGGTAAATGGAGGCTCTCATGGGTATTTCGAAGGAAAGAAAGGGTTAAGGCAGGGGTGCCCGCTTTCTCTCTATATTTTTGTTATGGTCATGGAGGTTTTCTCTGTATTGATACGACAAGAGTCCGAAAGGAGTACACTACGTTTGCATCCTCACTGCCGCAATCCGATTGTTACACATTTATGTTTTGCAGATGATCTTATGGTATTTATGTGAGGCGATATTGGCTCAGCTTATGCATTACAGGTGGTTCTTTGTAAACTTTGTTGGGGTACAGGTCTGGCAGTTAACACAGAGAAGAGTTCCATTTCCTGCGCGGGCATGTCCGATGTTCAGAAAGAAGACACTAGAGTAGTTCTCGAGTTCCAATTGGGCACTCTACCTATCAGGTATCTTGGCCTTCCGTTATTAGCTTCCCGATTGGCGTATAAGGACTGCATTCCTCTTATAAATCGGATCCAAGCTCGGGGTACAGTCTTGGAAAGTCAGGTTCTTATCTTATGCAGGAAGGCTTATTCTTTTACAGACAGTCTTGGGAAGTATATTGGTTTTCTAGAAATCGGTCTTCGTACTTCTTAAGCGGGTGTATAAAGAAATAAATATTATTTTTAACATATTTCTGTAGAAAGGACTTGAAGAGGGCAGTAATCGTCTGGCAGTGAAATGGCATGGGTATGTCTTCCAAAAAATGAGGGTGGCTTAGGCTTGAGAGATATTGAGACAATGCCACATGCAATGAATTTAAGGCATGTATGGGATGTCATAAATGATAAAAATACACTTGGGTCAGGTGGGTTAAGCGTCACCTAATAAGAGGAAGAAACTTCTGGACTATGAAAACTTCGTCTAGTTGTTCATGGGGTCGGGTGGAGAGGGAATGTTATCAAGAAAGACCCAAGAGGGGGCGTCAGAGACTTTAATTTCATTAGAAATTTCTTGATTTTGTGGAAGTGCAAACGGGAAAAGGATTTCGTCAAAGAGGACATCACGGCTAACATAAGTGCGTGAAGTTTTTGGTTCAAAGCAAAGATAACCTTTATGGGAATCACTATACCCTATAAAAATACATGGAGTACTTTTATATTCAAGCTTGTTCTTTCGATATGGGGTTAGGAGGGGGTAACATCTACACCCAAAGACACGAAGAAAATGGTAGTCAGGTTGATGATTAAATAAAAGAAAGAAAGGGCAAACATTCTTTAAAAGCATTGTAGGTAGTCTATTGATTAGAAAACAGGCAGTGCCAAATGCTTCTGGCCAAAAAGTTTTAGGAAGGTGGCTTTGATGAAGGAGGGCTAAGCCCGTTTCAACGACATGTCGTATTTTTCTTTCGGCTATGCCATTTTGTTGTGGTGTATGTGGGCATGAAAATTGTTGAGTAATGCCACATTCATTTAAATAACTTTTAAAAGAGTTGGAAATAAATTCTCCACCACCGTCACTATGCAAAATACAAATTTTTGAAGAAAATCGATTTTCAACAATAGAGCGAAAAGTTTTAAAAATACCGGGCACTTGAGATTTTTGATGGAGAAAGAAAAGCCATGTGAAACGTGTGTAATCATCTACAATAATAAAGAAATAACGAAAACCTTTACGAGAGGTAGTAGGTGATGGACCCCATAGGTCACAATGAAGTTTGAATAAAGGTGTAGTTGCCCGATGAGTCGAAGGGGAGTAAGGGAGACGGTGATGTTTAGAGAGTACACAACTTTGACAAAGAGAGGACAAGTTAGTAGAGGTGGTGGAAACTTCATTATTATTAATAATACGAGAGAAAATGCGATTATTTGGGTGTCCGAGGCGCATATGCCATACATTAGAGGAAAACTTAGTTCCTACAAAATTAAAGTGTAGGTTATTTAAAGACTTGGGAAGAGAACGAAGTGCATTTGCCGAGCATTGATATAGGCCTCCTCTCTTACGACCGTGAAGGACCCGCTTCCCCGTTAGCCGATCCTGTACAAAAAACAGATCACGGTCAAACACTACAAAACAATCATTATCAGAAGTTAATTGTGAGACAGAAAGTAGGTTTTTGGTGATGGAGGGAACATGAAAGACATTTTTGAGAGTTAGGGAAGAAGTTGGTGACTTTAGAGTGAGTTTACCAGTATTTTGGACAGGTAAGGGAGAACCATTTCCTACAGCCACTTGATCTGGTCCATAATAAGGATGTAAGTTAGTCACCATTGATGCATCACTAACCATGTGATTTGAGGCTCCTCAATCTGCATAGACACTTGGATCATAATAGGGATTATTTTGATATGCAGAAAAATTTTGGGGAACATCACTAGGTTGATAATTTTCATTTTGTCGTTGATAACAATATAGGGCAGTATGCCCTGCCCGCCCACAAATTTGGCAGATAACAGATCCGTTTGAGACGAAGGGAGAGCCAAGTATTGATTTTTGAGATTGGATACCAAAGGAACCAGAAAAATTTGGGTTTGAAGTAGATCTAGCACGACCACGACCACGACCGTTCCTTCCACCACGAAATCCAGGGCGAGAGAAACCAGAACTAGAAGACCGTGGTTGATTTCCTTCACGAGTAGGAGTTGGATACTGTTGGGTTTTTGTCACCAAAGCCGATGGTTGAACCAAAGAAGATTGAGATTGTTGTTGGGATAACCTCATCTCATGATAAAATAATAAAGGCAACAATTGAGCAAATGTTGGGAGGTTGTTCCTAGTCTCAATGGCAGTCACAAATGAGGTGTAATCTGAGCCTAGTCCTCTTAGAGTATGGAGGACATGTTCAGTGTCTGGGACTGCTGCGTTGGAGGCAGCAATAGCATCTGAGATTTCTTTGATCTTACCCACATATTCGGTCATCGGCATGGTGTGCTTCTGGATAGTCTGAAGGTGGAGTAATAGTTGAGACTTGCGTGCCGTATTTTGCGCTGAGAAGGTAGACTCAAGGTGAGAAAAGAAAGCTTTGGCTGTTGAAAACTCCGGTGTTTGGGAGAGAACTGACGGTGATAAGGTGGTGTTTAACCAGCTTATCAAAGTCTGGTCTACTCGATGCCAATGGTGAAATGCCGGATTTGGAATATGCTGATTTGTAGCATCGTCTAGGAGGAGAGGTGGTGGTGGTGTGGCATCATTAGAAATGAACTGGAAGAGGTCTTGTGACTTCATGATGGGAAGTACTTGCTTCTTCCATGTGAGAAAGTTGGTGTGGTCCAATTTAACCGAGACAAGAGGGACCAAGTTTGTGAGAGAGGGAATGGTGATAGTGGGAGAGAGGTGGGTGGGCTGTTGTTGATCAACAGAATCAGAGGAGGTGGTGGTGGTGTTTGCTACAGCCATTAAAAACCTTAAAGCTGAGATACCATGTTAAGTTTGTGGCCATCCAACTCAAAACCAATTGGCAATGAGTGGAGAGGACCTATACTTTATATTTTTGGTTGCTAGTTACCCATTCTCCCATGTGGGACTATTCTCACAAGCCCCCTCACGTGTGGGTCAGTGGGTTGTTTGAGCCTAACACGTGTGTTTTTTTTCTTTACGGGTGGCGTGAAGTACGTGTGGCTTTTAAGCCTATCACGTGTGGGCCTAGCTCTGATACCATGTTAAGATTGAGAAGTCTCGGTTGCTTTTCTTAGGCAAACCGATGTGAATTTATATATTATTGTTAACGGTATTACATGGTAACAATATAATTCTTTACAGAAATACAAGATGCAATATCGAAAATATAATATTGCAATATCGAAAATATAATATTGCAATATCGAAAATATAAGATTGTGATAAAATATGAACAATATTAGAGATTTGATCTTATCAAGGATTTGGTCTTATCACTCTGATGATAATTGATAAGACATATCCCTAGAGTAACCAAAAGATACCTGAGTTATTTCTTCACATGCACTTATCGTATGTTATCTCCTCTCTAAATCTTGTCACAACGGAATCAAATGTCATTATTATGTCTCCTCTAAGGTCCATTTCGTTATTTCCAACAACTGCACTTGAACCCCTAAAAATGTAGCGGGTGTAAAGATTGGGGCGCAAGTAGTACCTGTAACCGTGAAAAGAGAAACAAAATAACTGTTAGTTATTTATGATGCAACTTAGATTAATACCATGAAAAGAGTATTAGATACTAATAGATACACGAGAGATCTGACTATTAGCTCGCTGTCAAGGAACCACAGTCCGACGCCGAGTTCATTAAGTCCTCTTTTGATGGTTATTGATAGATTTGAAATGTTCTACTCTCTGAATATCCGACATTGAACTGGAGTAAGCATATCCGGACCAATTATATCCCACAATAACTTGTATGAATATAAAAGAATTTTACAAATATTCCAAGTATGGAGATCAAATTCTATAATTCATCAGCAAATGTAGAAGGAAAAGAAAAGAAAAATTTATATACCAAGTAGATTAGAAGATTCGATAACTACAACGGAGATAAGAGCTCTTGAAATTGTTCCAGTCGCAGCTCATCAAGGAGACCCATTTTCGGTTTCTAACACTCTGGCCATTGCTCAATGCTCATAACAAATCTATTAGCATAGAAGTATCAAACAAATGAACTAAATCAGGTAAAAGTTAAGAGGTCTGAACCCTAATTTTAGGGAATCTCAAAAATTAAACAAACAAACTAAATTAAACAAAGAGTTTGAAAAATTAAAACAACCTGCATATATGTTCTCTAAATGCTCAAACCGAGCATCGACTTTTATCTTTATGTTCGTCTTGTTTTCTTCACTACCACTACCGCCGCTAGACATACTTTCTTATCTCCGGCATATATTCCATTATAAATGGAGATCAACCAGACATAAAAGAATAATTGAAGAGTGAAGACAAAAGAAATCTGAGTTAACCGAGAGTCCTAAATTCCTTCAATGATAAAAATTTAACAAACAAAACATGTTAGAGAGTGTTGTAAAGTCCAACGAAAGCATACAATTTTACAACTCTCCCGCCAAATTAAGATCAAAAAATAAAGGATTCACTTTCTAAATTAACTCAATCGAGATCATATACTTTTTAAGAGCGTAAGGAGCGATTCGATTATCAAAGATATCACAAAATCCAATAACCAACATGAGATAATAAACACAAAATTTCAGAGATTTGTACATGGATCAATGGAAGAACTCCATTAGTCTAGTGAATTGGTCATCTTCTTCACTAACTCGATAAGGGAAGAACATTGAATTTTTTTGCAAAACTTCTGTCGACCTCAAAAGAACAAGCTTTAATAGCGGCAAGTGGGTTTAAATCTTTAATCAATGATTCATCTTGCAGAGAGACACATAGAGAGTAATAGGTGAGATTTGCAGGATCAGAAAGTAAGCATCACTATCGGAAGAAACCTCAAATTTTCCATCTTCAGAACTTGATTATATACAACATCTGAAAAGTTTTCTAGCTTATAAAAATCATTAAATAATAGTCCAAATAAAAGAATTGCACATGAAGGGTTTTAGTGATTGAGACAATATGAAAGTATATTCTATTATGAAAATTCAGAAGAAACTCAAAGCTGGAAAAGCGTCTACGAAAAAGATGGGAGATTATAAAAAATCTAAACCTGTTACTGGGAGTGGAAGAGCTTGGAAAACCTCCAAATGAGTTTAGCTGCAAATTGCTTAGTCATTACACTTCCTTTCGGTGGCCTAAAACTATTCAGAGAGATCTAGCAACCCCTAGAAAAAAAAAAAGAATGCCCTACATTGAGGAAGAAAAAGGAAGATTATAAACCTGTGTATTGCTACTGGATTCGAGTAAAAGCAATTAAAATAAAGCATCTAAAATACCAAAGCAAATTAACCTAACACAAGAATAAAAGGATGATGAAGAAGGAGATAAAATCGATAAAAAGTTGAGCAAGAAGCCGCACCTGATCAGGCAATCTAAAGAGAGAAACTGATGAACTTCTCTTAAGATTTAAAGAGAGAAACTGAAGAGTGAATCGATTGTGAAGGTGGGAGAAGAAGGGTTTTGATGAGCAATGAATGGAGAAGCTTGGTGGGATAGAGACAGGAGTAGGTGTAAAGGTGGTTTGTATATTACAATTTTCATTGTAGCAAGTATACGTTTATAATTTCACTGTAAAATTCATCATTTTGTGGTTTAATTTGTTTTCTGTTTCATGCTTGACACAGTAAGTGTTTAAATCTTTCAACATGTCGAAATTTGGTAACATTGAGTCTCCAATGTCAGGCTTCAAAATTTTTTGCCACATTTTGCGACAGGTGTGGATATTTAACCCCCCTGTTCTTAACTTCTTATATGTTTATTTTTATATTTGATTGCAAATTTGTCTCTAAGTAAAATGATGTTCGGACTTGTACCTTCCACCGGATGCAGGTGAAATCATCAAGACAGCCAATCAACGTGTCCTTCCCTCTCTTTATTCAGGCCTGTATCACAATGAAGTAGATTTTCAACTACGATAGTAGATCCACTGCAGTCGAATATAATCAAATTTCATAGTGGTAATCATCTTGCAAAAGAACTCAGCTTTTTGATGTTTCTCCTCAGATAATCGTTGAATTTCGTGAGGGTGATATGCACTGGGAGAGATATAATAGATAACAGATTAGTAGTTAAAGAAGTGAACCATTTCCATTTTAGACTTTTCAAAAATCGCATTCCATTTCCATTCACGCGTCGAACGAAAATTTGCGAAATTGCTTTTCATTTGAGCGCGCCAAAGATAATGTTAAATACTTAAAGCCACGGCTTTAAGGCATAAAGAAAAGTCTCCGGAACATAAAGAATTAGTCAATCATGATTGACTTAAAAGATATTTATTTTTTAGCCTAAAATTAAATTTGATTCTTGTTTAGCCTTTCGTCTCCATCTTCACCTTCACTCACAAATTCCGACTACCACCACAATTTCTGCCCATCCACCATAATTCCCGCCCACCACCGCCATATTGTTATCTCTCTCTCTGCTTCTTATCCTCCTAACTTTCTCTCACTCCTTCTCATACTTTCCCTTTAGAAAGCTGATAGGGTTATCGCCCAAACCTATCGCTTGGGTGACCGTGTCAGAAAGACAAAGGGTAAAATGGTAAGTTCACACCATTTTGCCCCTTGTCGTTTTTGACACGATTACGCGATAGGTACGGGCGGTACTTTTCTCATTACCCTTCCCTTTATGTTTCACTCTAAAAACCGTTTCAGATCCACTTGTGAACAACTCGTTGAGATGCACAAAAGCCATTACTTCTCAACTACATCTTTGAAGTCCTCTCTTCTGGGTATTAGTAGTATGAATGGCTTATTTATGAAGGGTATTCATTACTTAGTCTTTTCTAGGATTGGGTATATCCTTTTCATTTCTACGGTAAGGTTTTCTTACTTTTATAAGATATTAGCCCCTGGGATTTTTTTAAATTTTTTTTGCTTTTAATGCTCTTGATTTTGTTGTTTAAATTCAGGTTTGTTTATCAGAAACCTCGTAAACAGAAGAAAGTGGGAAAGAGAGGAAGAAATACACGTAAAAACAAAAAAAAGTTCCGAAATGAAGGGGACTAAACAGGAATAGGCACTACAAAAAAAAAATGGTTTATGGCTGGCGGCTATTCCGTAAAACAGAAACCATCGGGAAAAATGTAACTACCGAGGGTTTTACACGATTTCGTCGGATTTTGATGAAACCGTCTCCTTTCTACCTAGATTGGCGACGGAATATGTTTTGCATCGTAAAAAAGAGAATTTCTCGACGGTATTTCGCTCGACGTCGAGAGTGAATTGGCGCGGACGAATTATTTGGTGGAAAGAAATAGCGCCCCCGCGAAAAGAAATTTTCTCCCGACCGACTTATTTAGGTTTTCCGTCGGCAGTGAGCAAAAAAAGCCCTAAATTACGCAGCCATAACTTGTGTTCCCAACTCTTTCTCTCTCCATACGTTTTTCCTTCTTCGATTAGAGCATCTCCAGCCCCAGCCGCGCGGAGGCCCCAGCCGACGCTTCAGTCCCTAACATTAGGGGCGACAGAAGACGTCCCCAATGTCATTGGAGACTGATCTTGGCCGTTGGATTATCCAACGGCCAGATCTGTCCTTTTTTTTTGTAAAATAAAAAATACTAAACAAATTAAATACAAAATTAAAAATAACAAAAAAAATAAAAATAACTTAAAAATGGCAAATAATAGATTATTTCCTTTAAACATTGAAGGATATGACATAATTAGATTGAAGGATCTTCATCTCACATTAAGAGATAAAAGTGGAACTCTAATTGCTAAGGTGAAAATGGCAAAGAATAGATTATTTCCTTTAAACATTCAACATGGTGATGCAAAATGCTTAAACTTTACTGTGAAAGATAAATCTTGGTTGTGGCATTTGAGACTTGGACATTTAAATTTTGATGGAATGAAAACTTTGGCAAGCAAGAACATGGTAAGGGGTTTACCATATATTGATCACCCAAATAAAGTGTGTGAAGGATGTATCTTTGGGAAGCATCATAAAACAACTTTCTCTAAAGAAGGAAGGTGGAGGGCTTACAATCCTCTAGAGCTTGTGCATACCGATGTTTGTGGTCCATTGAAGCCAATGACAAATGGAGGTAACAATTACATTCTCACTTTTATTGATGATTATAGTAGAAAAACATGGGTATACTTCTTGAAAAATAAATCCGAAGTATTTGAAGTGTTTAAGGAATTCAAGAGTATGGTTGAGAAACAAAGTGGGTATGTTATCAAGAAACTAAGATCGGATAGAGGTGGGGAATTTACTTCAAGAGACTTTGATATGTTTTGTAAAGAACATGGAATTATTCACGAACTTACCCCACCAAACACACCACAACTAAATGGAGTAGCCGAAAGGAAAAACCGCAACATATTAAACATGGCAAGAAGCTTGTTAAAAGAAAAAAGTTTGCCTAGGGAATTTTGGGGTGAAGCCGTTGCATGTGCCGTATACTTGTTAAATAGATGTCGCACTAAAAGTGTTTATATGAAAACACCGCAAGAGGCATAGGGGTATTACAAGCCTAGTGTATCTCATTTAAAGATATTTGGATGTATTGCTTATGCAAAGATACCGGAAGCAAGAAGAACAAAACTTGATGACAAAGCTGAAAAATGCATCTTTCTTTGTTATAGTGAGCAAACAAAGTGTTACAAGTTATTTAACCCGACCACCAATAAAGTTCTCCTTAGTAGAGATGTTGTATTTGAAGAAGAAATGGCATGGGAATGGAAAGGAAAAGAAACTATTCAAGTTGAACTTGAGCTTGAAGGTGAAAAAGAAGAAGAAGTACCAAACGAAATTCAAAGAGAGCCACAAACACCAATGTGTAGAGCATCATCATCACCATCATCTTCATCTCCATTATCCTCATCATCAGAAAGAAGTTCTAGTGAAAGACCAATGAAAAAAAGAAGCTTCAGAGAGATTTATGAAGTTATTGATAATGAAGAAGAAGTGAACTTATGTTGCTTTCTCATGGATTATGATCCTACTAGTCATGAAGGAGTCATTCAAGAAGAAAAAATGAAAAAAACAATGGATGAAGAAATTAATACAATTGAAAAGAATGATGCATATGAGTTGACAAAGAGGTACAAGTCTATTGGGGTAAATTGTGCATACACACCAAAGAAGAATGCAAGTGGTGAAGTCCAAAAGTACGAAGCAAGGTTTGTAAATAAAAGTTACAAGCAAAGAGTCGACATCGATTTTAGTAAGGTATTTATTCCTTTTGTTCATATGAAAATATGGGTCTATATAGCGAGTAAATATTCATGGAAAAGTTATCAATTTGATGTCAAGTTGACAATCTTAAATAGTGTTCCCGAAGAAGAAAAGTTTGATGAACAACTCTTGAAGCATGATGTCTTTGAAAGATAGAAGTGGATGTTAGGTATGAAAGCTATGAAAATATGGTTTAAGGGGGGATGTTGAAAGGTGGCTTTTAAACCAAATTTAGGTTTGGGCCCAATATAAAATGTGGGCTTGAGTAAATGGTTTTATCAAACTAGAAGGGGTAAAAAAGGAGAAAAGTCTCATGAAATTAATTAAAAGGGTGTAGAGAGTTCTTTTGTTTGACTAGTTCAAGAACAGTCTAGAGAGATAAAGTAAAAGGAGAATAGTGTAGAAGAAACTTGAAGAAGAAGACATAGATCTAGTATGAATCTTGTGTTTAAGGTAACAACTAACTTCAATATCTAGTTTATTATTGTGAGAAAACTTAATATGATTTGTTTATGAGATTGTGTAGATCTAAAGAAACTTTATTATATGAAAGTATGTTGATGAGAACCTTTTGAGTTTATTTGATTGTATTGATGTATGTATCTACACCTCTATACTCCAACAAAACCAGTGATATTTTACTAATATTACTAAAACCTTAAAACCAGTGATATTTCCTAATTTAGTTATAAGCAGTCTGTTTAAAAGAGTGGACCAAGAAGCTAGAAGTTGCATTCTGAACTTGTCAAAACAGGTTTTTTAATCTTCTTCCCGTTTCTCTCTTCTCCTTCATCTTTATCTCAATTTTTTCTTGAGCTTTATTTTTCTCATATAAATTCTAACCCATTAGTTTTTACAATTTCAAGGGAAAACATTGAATAAAAACTAGCAGGCAGAAATTAATGGAGTTGGATCACGACTGCAACTCATCCCTGAGAAAACTGGTTAAACATGTTGGGTTCAATGAGGCTAAAGATAAGAACTTTGCATTCTCTCCCTTTTCAATCTACTCTAGTCTGTCCTTATTAGCTTCTGGAGCAGAAGATGAAACCCTAGAACAACTCTTGGGTTTTCTAAAACGTGAAAATCTTAATGATCTTAACACTTATGTTTCGAAACTCATGAACTCATTGGATTCAACTAACAAGAACACGAAGGGAGATGACGGACCCGTTCTGTCGTTGGTAAGAGGTGTTTGGGTTGATAGGTCATGTACTTTTCAACCTTCTTACAAAGAAGTTGCTACTTCAATCTATAAAGCTGAAACCGATGCTGTCGATTTCAAAAATCAGGTAATTCATTAAGTGTACTTGTTTTTCTGTGCTTTATTTAAGATCAGTTATTAGTATGTTTTTTCTGTGCTTTATTTAATTCAGAGAAAAGGTGAATGCATGGGCTAAAGAGCGAATAAACGGACTAATAACTGATCTACTTCCCGAAGGATCTCCTAGTGACTTGACAAGACTGATGTGCGCGAATGCGATCTACATCAAGGGTTCATGGGAAGAAGATCAATTCAATCCAGAACTAACAGAAAACTCAAAATTCTATCTCCTTGAAAAAGGAACCTCAGTTGAAGTACCTTTCATGGGAACCAGCATAGACTACTTGTTTGTTTCATGTTTCGATAGCTTTAAAGTCCTCAGACTTCCTTATAAACAAGCCACCACTAGTCTTCAAGAACTATGCATTTCTATGTATATATTCCTATCTAATGAGCGAGACGGGCTTGCCGATTTGATAGAGAAAGTGAGTTCTGAATCAGCCAATTTCTTGGAAAGGCATCTTCCGAAAGAGGGAGTTCTCGTGCGACATTTCAAGCTACCAAAATTCAAGATCTTGTTTGGTTTTGAAATGTCTAGAGTTCTGAAAAATGACTTGGGTCTTGATTTGCCTTTCCACAAAGAGTACTCAGACCTAACCAAGATGGTGAGTGTGGGAACTGATGTTAAAAGGCTTTTTGTTTCGAAAATAGTCCACAAATGTTCTATTGAATTTGATGAACAAGGAACTGAAGCTGCTGCTTCTACTTTTTCCGACGAAGATATGTGTGGGTGCATGTATGATCGCACCAAACGAGTACCACTAGTAGACTTTGTAGCTGATCATCCTTTCATGTTTATCGTAAAAGATGATGTAAATGCCACTGTCTTGTTTTAGTTTTTTTCTTCACTATTAAGTTGATCCCTTTGTTTTTTAAGGTTTGAAACTAGTAAAAAGAAATATTTTGAGCACTGATGAATGAATAAATGATAGATTTATCTCTTGTTGGTCTTGTTTAACTTTACTTGATGGACTAAATACAACAATGATAGATGGACCTCTTTGGTGACTCAATCCTAAGAGCAACTCCAATGCCAGTCTGTCTGAGGCCTAAAAACTACTTGATTGAAAATTTAAATTTACTTGAGTTTGATTAAATAACATGCATTACAATTGCTTGGTAAAAAAAATTAAATCTACTTAAGTACGACTAAGCAACAATGATTACTAAAGGTAACTAGGAGTTTCGTGGGTCTTGGGGAAGACCGACCGTAGAAGCATCTTGCGTAGCCCTAAGCATTCGTGCACCATCTTCGTCGAGAGTCCTGCATCAATGATCATTAAGTTCACACATATTGGTCTCTAGTGTATTGCATTGTGTGGTTCTTGTATTTTTGTTGTATTCGTAGGTTTTTTTGTTGACCTCCTGGAAGTTTCCTGTTGTACCCTTGCATTTTCCCGTTGTAATGATTGCTCTCCTACGTGCTTCTGTCTCTCGCTTCCCATTATCCCAATCATAACCGTTTTCTTCTTTTTTTTGAACTTTGTTTACTAGCCTCAAAATAGAAACAAAGGTTTGACATTTAGAGTTTACCTCACTGAAACGAGATTTACAACTCCTGTACGAACGCCTTTGCATTATATTCATCGCATATTTTTTTGGCAAAATACTTTACAAGAATTTTTTTTTAATTGGTGAATCCACAAACTCATTTTTAGTGTAAAATATTTGAATGATTGAGATCCTAGTCTATATAACAAAACATAACTTGTTTTGCTGATCGGTACAATGAATGCTTACTGTCAAGGCCGTGCTTGACAATTGAGGGGCCCAGTGCCAAACTTTAGTCGGGGCCTATTTGTACGAAAATATACAGGCAATTTGTTTTACACACTAAAAGATATTTTTATGAGAGATCCGACGTTAGTTTTTTCGCAAATTGTTTGGAATATAAACTTTTTATGTAGCACGATACTATCCAGAATTAGCGTTAGACTTCTGTCTTCTTGTATAATATGTTTGAAAATAGTGAGATTTGAACCTTAGTATCTTCATTGGAGAGATGAGATATAAAGATACAATCTATTAGTAAGTATAAGGAGATGGATAGATGATATAAAGATTGGGAGGAAAAAAAAATCAAATTAAGGCAAAAATCAAAATTTAATTGCCTTCGACTGGTCTCAAACCCAATACCATTAAGTATGAAAACCAGACTACTACCCACTAGGCTGCCACTACTTGATGAAGAAAAAAGGAACCATAGCTTACTTAAGTAAAAAGTTTTAAAAGAGACCAAGGAAAAATGGGCCCCTTGTGGTGGGGGGCCCGGTGCGAGCGCACGGCCCACTCTCCGCACCACAGGGGCCTGCTTACTAACTAGTCTATATAACAAAACATAACTTGTTTTGCTGAATAGGACAAAATGAATGCTTACTGACTAGGACAAAATAAATGTGTCCTCATCTTTCCCTCACTTATGTCTCCAAAAAACCTTTCACCCCCCCTCTTCAAAATAAAGGACACTAACATTAAACATTGAGACTCACTCGATTTCAAATAATCTTAATGTAATCCAACAACTTAGAGTGAGAGTAGCAAGAGTAATGAGACAAAACAAAAATATTTCGTTATTAAAAAAAAAAAAGATTAGTGGTTTTTCTGTCCGGAAAATTATTATCAATTTAACATTGAATTCAGAATATTAATGATTTAGGTTCAGTTGATTTGAATTGTAATCGAGCGGCTTAGAATGAGAGTAGTATCCCTCTTAAAATAAATGACCCTAACATTAAACATTTAGGCTCACTCGTTAAAATAATCCTAATGTAATCCAATGGCTTAGATAACAAGAGTAACGCGACAAAACAAAAAATCTTTCGTACTAAAAAAAGTTAGTGGCTTAATTGTCCGAAAAAGTTATTATCTATTAAACAATTGCAATTAAATTCAGAAGATTAAACATTTAGGTTCACTCGGTTTGAAATGTAATCAAACGACTTAGAATGAGAGTAGCAAGAGTAATGATACAGACTAAAAATCTTTCTTTATTAAAACAATTGTGCTTTATTTATTCAAAAAATAATTATTCTGTTATAAACAACTGCAATTGATTCAAAATCATAACTCATAAGTAGAAAATATATTTGTGGGAGAAAAATGGAGAGAAAAAAAAAACATTTTCCCAATGTGCACATAGGGTTTTGATAGCTTTGCGAGCACGATAAGCGAAGCGCGCGCGCGCGCGCACACACACACATATATATATAGTCATATTGATGCGTGCGTGTATGTATATATATATATATTGTATGTAGTTGGCTAAATGTGTTATTTAGATGAATGTGAATTAAATAAAAATTAGTCATCATGGATTACTGTAAAAGAAAACAATATATATATATATATATATATATATATATATATATATATATATATATATCAATCAAAATCAATGTTTTAATGAAATTGATACTTATATCTAACAAAAATGATAGAACCTGATAATGATTGCCAAGTACTAAATAAAACACCAAGTAGAGAAAATCAATCAAACTGAGAAATATGAGTAACCAGTGAATACATGTACAGCTGCATTACATAGAACACAAAAATAAGAAGTATAACACTAAACTATATGGACGTTCCAGTTTCTTCGGATAGTAGCTCATAAGAGGGAGGGGATGATATTATCTTTCAGTATGAAAGATAATTAGACAATTGAAATTTCATGCATACTAAAATTAAAACAATCCCTAATTTTTCTTTTAAATAGAGAAAAGTAAATATCTTGATTAAATTTTGAGCGTAATATGCAAAAAAATTACCGTACCAAGGGCACGGACAATACTTGGTCCTTAATAAGTTAGATCTCTTACAAGGTCAAACAAAAGGACGGAGGGAGTAGAAACCTACTATGGTATGAAATAACCATTAAAAAACTTACTTACATTATACGGATATCATTTATAGATATCTTTTACAACTTTTATGCCCAAAATTTTTAGTATGCTATTTCTATAAATTGAGAAAAAATATTGGTAAGAGTTATATTCCTATAAGTTCAAATTTATATTATGGAAAGTGTTCCACTATGATCTATAACATAAAATATCCTAACAGATTACAAATTATATTATTCCTTATCAATTGAATTCCATGTTATGGAAAATATTCTATTATAGATTAAATTTTGAAAAACTTGTCTAAGTTTTTGCATGAAATAACATACCTTAATTGATTTAAATTCAAAAACTAAAACTAACCTAAAAATTGATTTCAAAAAAACTTGCGGAGAAATTGATTTAAATTTTTGTATGAAACGACATACTTAAATTGATTTAAATTTTTGTATGGAACAACATACCTAAATTTATCTATATTTAAGAACTAAGAGCATCTCCAATGCAAGACTCGATCTTAAAATCTTAAGCACCACCTGGGATTTTAGAGTTTTTTTTGAGAAAAAACCTCTCCAATGCAAAACTCAATTGAGATCTTAAGATGATGTGGAAACATTAAGTTTTAAGATGTCTCAACTAGAAACTCTATTTTTGAGATCTCTTTTGAGAGTCTTAAGTGTCCTAGTCATCAAATTTAATTTTTGGACCGATAGAAAATGTATGTGTGACATGTGTATCTATTAGAGTTTTTTAGAGTGTTGCATTGGAGAATGACTTGAATTAGAGACACTCAAGTTAACCACATAAGAAAGAGAATCTCAATTGAGACTCAACACATAAGTCAATTAGAATTTTTTTTGAGTTTTGCATTGGAGATGCTCTAAAACTTACCTCATAATTGATTTTGAAAAAACTTGTCAGAAAATGGTTTTTGGTATAGGAAGGACAATGTTTAGTAAATGCAGTGCATTAGATATGGAGAGCATTCCTTTTAGAATAGGGAGAGACAACACTCTTTTCCAAAATATCTCAAAATGAAACGTTGGTCTTTCCCCCTCAAACTCTATTCGGTCAAAGAGAAAGGAACTCTAGAACTCTGTTAGATTAGAGAGAGAAACTCTTAAAATTATGTTCGATCAAAGAGAGAGATAGAGACGTCGTTCGATCAAAGAAAGAGATAAAGATGTTGTTCGATCATAGATAAAGATAAAGTTTTTGTTCGATCAAAGAGAGTTAGAGATGAAAATCCTAAACCCTAGATGACTAACACAACACTCATCTCCATAGAAGGGTTCGTACCTCTTGTTATTGTTTGAATTCTCCATAGATTTTTAGGGTTTTAACACTGTTTATAATTTTCAAGAAGTTTCGCTTAGCATAAATAGAAATTCATGAATGAAAATAGTAAAAATTCTCATCCAGAGCAGATGAAAAAATAGACCCATTTTAGCTAAGCCAGCTGAAATTTGTTGTCTTTCTCACTCAACCCAATCGAAAATCCTTTACTGGAACAAAAATGACCTAAAACTTAAAAATGTTTATTCAACCATAAAGGAAGACAAAAAAAGTTTTTATTTACCTGAAACATATTATTTTCATTTAATATATCTTTGTTTAAGTCGATATCTTCGTTTAAGTCAATGCCCTCGTTTAAGTCGATGTTTTCGTTTAAGTCGATGTCTTCATTTAAGTCAAATGACTCTTCTTTCTTGATGTTGTTGCATCTTTCTTCATTAATGGTGATTCCTCATCAATAAAATCTCGAAGTATCATTAAAAACTTGTAATTAAGACAATAGTGATAGTAAACTCATGTGTTTGCAAGTTTTTAATATTAATGGTGATGTTGACAGCAATGATTGCTATAAGGGTTGGGTTATTCATGTGAAACAAAACTACAAGTGAATAGAATAACAGATTTATACTTAATTTTTATTCAGGTCCTTATATTTCAGGATTACTTATTAAATGATACTTATAACGCTCTCTTTAAACTAATTTGGTAAAGGAAAAACAAATACATAAATTGACCTTTTTAACACACCACCTATACCAGATATTGCTCTTCCTATACCAGATTTTTTGTGCGGAACAACATATCTAAATTGATTTTAAAAAAACATGCTAAATTTATTTTTGACAACTTACCTAAAAAATTATTAATAAAAAATCTAAAACATAAAAATAACGAACATAAAACTTACTAAATAAAAGACAAAAAGACAAAAAAAAGAAGAAGAAAGGGCCCAGACCGGGTTTTGTCGGGCCGGATCTAGCCCGTCGGCCCCAAAATGGAGGCTCAGTCCGAGACCGGCGCTAGGTCCGGATTGCACTGGCCTGTTTTCGTACGGACCAGTCCGGTCCTAAGCTGGCCCGGGACGGGCCTTTTAAACAACACTAATAATACATAAACATTTCTTTCCATAGTTCTGTGAATGTAAAATATTGTAATAATTTTTATCTAGGTTATACTTTAATACTCTCATCAAAAAAAAAAAAAGGTTATACTTTAATAAATTTATTATACATGATAAGACATAAACTTTCCTTCTATAGTTTTAGGAATGTAAAATATGTTAGGAGAATCCATGCGTGAGTAAAAAAATTATTGTGAAAAGATTACTAGTATTTGGCTAGGATATATGAATATTTATAAATGGAAAATATTGAATGATTATACAATTTGTTTTTCCTAAATTGGGCATCACCTTTTAAATGATGTGAATTTAGATGAGAATCCATCTCCTATACCAAATTGCATAATCCCTACCCTGATTTCACAATCTCTTATTTAAACATCACAGTAGGGTCATAGTTTTATCCTAAGAGCGGAAAATGGCTATCTACAATTTGAACTTGTCTCTTTTGCTTCTCAAGATTTTCTTCATTTTGTCACTTGTTGGTGTAAACATTATTGGTTCTGGTGGTTCTATGGCTGAAGATAAAAAGGTTTGTTCCCTCTATTGCATCTACCTTGAATCAGTTTAAATTTTTTGGTTTCTTTTGAGAATTATTTTTATTGAAACAAAGTTTTCAGCCATTAAGATTTATTATTTAGTTACTAAAAAAAAGAATAGATTTAAAATATAAACAACCGTGATAGAATGTGCGGCCACAATCCCGACCAGGGTATGTGACGTACTGATATTTAGAGAGAGAAAATTGCAACGATATGAGAATTCTTTTCGATCTCTACCTTTTACATGTTTTACTTAATTTATCAGTTATTTGCACACTACTTACACCAAATCATGGGAAAATTGCAACGATATGAGAATTAATTCTTAGGATGATCCTTTTGTCGTCCCCCCACCCACCCCTCCCTCCAAGCTACTGGTACTACCATCAAAATTTTGAGCTTTTGTTTTGAAAATTGAACACTTGTGGTGTGTTTGGATGGCGGAATCATGAATCCGCAGATTCATGAGTCCTTGGGATTCATGATTCCACGGATTCATGAATCCAAGTAATATTTTTTGGCTTGTTTGGCAACTAAGAATCCTATGATTTATTATTATTTGAGTATTTTTAAACGTCTTTATAAAAAATATGATTTTTGAAAAAAACAATGATTTTGAAAAAAAAATAATGATTTTGTAGAAGGAAATATTTTTTTGTTGATTTTAATTTTGAATTTTAGGTTCATTAATCCAAAATCCTAACAAATCCTAAGGGGTAGGGTGAGATTTTGGTCCAATACTTTGGAATTAGGAATCCTTAGGATTCAAGAGTCCTAGGATTCTTGGTAGCCAAACAGACCAAGGATTCATGATTCCTAGCAAATTCCACTTTTGATAGAAATCCTACTTAGGAATCCTGCAACCAAACACACCATTAATATTTGTCATTTTTAGTTTGCTTTATTGAAGCAATAATATCAAATAATAGCACGGACATCTCCTTTTGAATTTCCACATTTCATTAATCTAAATGTTCCACAAGTTCTATAATGTGAATCGAGACATATATATAGTCTACATGGATTTGATAAAACAGGGAGCAACTATTGGTTGTCTCACATATAACTACATATATGGGTACCTTATTTCACTTAATTAGTGTATGTTAATCCTTTTATGTGATATTACTTGAACTAACATTTCGCAAACAATCGATTCACACAGAGAACAGAGTAAAGAAAATTTTGTTTTTGGTTGGTTTGGTCAATTTTGCGTCTGTGGATTTGGTCAAACGGGTAAGCCAAAAATATTATGATACCTAATTGGTCTGGATTACGATGATGACCTATGCAGATATATATTGTGTACATGGGTGGGCTTCCATCTGAGACTGAATATTCTCCAACATCTCATCACGAGAGTATTTTACAAGAAGTTCTCGATGATAGGTATTACTGATTCAACGATCATTACAAGAAATTCAGATTAGTAGAAAAATAGCTTATCTTACATCATGCAAAATAAGAGTTCTTTTAAGAAATTGATTTACATCATTTAGATAACAAAAATGTCTGGTTTTACAGTTTGGTGAAGGATGTCCTTATTCATAGCTACAAAAGGAGTTTCAACGGATTTGCAGCAAAACTCACTGAACGTGAAATCCAGAAGCTTCATGGTAACTAATGTATAACCCCATTTTCATCTGTTACTGTATAGATTAACGTATGTACTTAATTTGTGTGCAGGAAGAGAAGACTTCGTATCCATGTTTCCAGCTCGAAACATTGAACTTCATACAACAAGATCTTGGGACTTTCTAGGATTCTCAGAAACTGTCGAACGAGTTCTTGCTGCTGAGAGTGATATCATTGTTGGAGTACTCGATTCAGGTATCTGGCCAGAGTCTGAAAGTTTCAACGATGATGGATTTGGCCCTCCACCGAATAAATGGAAGGGTGTTTGTAAAGGTGGCAAAAATTTCACTTGCAACAAGTAAGTTTTCTAGATCCTTATTAGCAAATGCCAAATAGTAAGTTACATGTTATCGGTTATTTGTGAGCGTAGGTAGATGTAAAAATCATAGTCTCTTTTTTTGTATCCAGTAAGCTCATCGGGGCTCGGTATTATTCTGAGGAGGATAGTGCAAGGGACACAGTTGGACATGGTACCCACACTGCATCAACTGCAGCAGGAAACAAAGTGAACGATGTGAGTTTTTTTGACATAGCCAAGGGAAATGCTAGAGGAGCTGTGCCATCTGCAAGAATTGCTGTTTATAAGGTCTGTGGGGAATCTGGATGCAGCGATGCCGACATCTTGGCTGGATTTGATGATGCAATTGCCGACGGGGTTGACATACTTTCAGTTTCATTAGGCGCACTTGTACACAGGGATTTGGACCAAGATCCTATTGCAATTGGCGCTTTTCATGCTATGCAAAATGGTATTCTCACATCCAATTCAGCAGGTAACAGTGGCAATGGCATCCTATTCTTTCGAACCACTAGTAATGCACCTTGGTTGTTTACCGTGGGAGCAACCACGACGGATCGTAAGATCATCAATAAGATTGTTCTTGGAAATGGCAAGAAATTAGAGGTAAATTTCCCCTATTATTTCTAGTTTTATATTTTCTTTCGATTGAAAAACGACTGTTAGTTTATTTACCACCTATGTTTCGACATTGTTTTTGTTTTTAGGGTCGTGCTGTTAATAGCTTCGAACTGAATGGAAAAAGATTTCCTATTTTGTATGGGGAAAATGTCTCGAAAAATTGTTCTATAGAATTGGCTCGGTAATGTTTGTGACGTTAGCTCCTCAGTTATCTATTAGAGTATAAATATTCGATATTTGAAGTTAATTTATTCGAGCATGCTTTAAATTTCAGGGCTTGCTCTGACAACTGTCTCGATAAAGACCTGGTGAAGGATAAGATCGTGATATGTGAAAGAAGACCCCGCTGGGAAGAAGCTTTGGAGAAAAATGTTTTAGGAACTATTCTTATTTTCGACAGTGAAGATTCAGATGTTGCTTCCATATACCCCTTACCGGCAACACATTTAAACACTACGGTGGGGAAATACGTCAAGGCTTACTTCAACTCCACTAAGTAAGCTTACCAAAGTATCAAAACCTAATTATTTTTAGTGGTACAGAGTAGTAGTTCTCTAACTTATTCATTTTAACTAACAGAATACCTTTGGGAACAATTCTAAAATCTGAATCTGTAAAAGATTCTGAAGCTCCATTAGTTGCTGCATTCTCTTCTCCTGGACCAAACGATATCTTACCAGATATTATCAAGGTAATCACACATTTAACTGAACAACTGTTTTTAAGTGAAATCTGACTCAAATTCTAAGTTGACTTGAGTAAGATTTCAAAATATATGTTTTTGTCTTACTCATGATGGTTAACCTTTCGGAATACCATATTTGGGTTGATTTTTGGTCTAATTAATTTAGACGAGTGAGAATCAGACAATTTTTTAGAAAGAAACAAAAACCGCCATAGTTAGCTTCATTTGGTTCGTTGACACTTTACTTCTTTATCCTGTATTATACAACAGCCGGATATTAGCGCCCCAGGAATTGATATACTTGCTGCATTCTCACCTAAAGCTAACCCATCAAGGGTATCGGGTGATAAAAGGTCTGTGAAGTACAGTGTCCTGTCTGGGACATCCATGTCATGCCCCCATGCAACAGGAGCAGCAGCTTATGTTAAATCTTTCCATCCGGACTGGTCTCCTTCTGCTATTAAATCTGCTCTTATGACTACTGGTATTTTCAGCTAAGTCTATCATGGGTTTAGTTCATACTTGTTTCTTTTCGTTGTTTATTCTATACTGACCACTATTTGCTAAATCTTTTCCTCTATCTATAGCTTTTCCGATGAATGGGAACAAGAATAAAGGTGTATTTGATTTTGGAGCGGGTAACATAGATCCAGTAAAAGCTGTTAATCCTGGTTTAGTTTATGACATACTTACAAATGACTATGTCACAATGCTTTGTGATATTGGTTATAATTCAAGCAAAGTTAAACTTATAACAAACCATACTTGTTCTGAAAATCGTGTTGCCAATAGAACTGCAAGGGATTTAAATTATCCTTCATTTGGGGCAAAAGTTCAAGATGGAGAGTCTATTAAGATCAAGTTCCCAAGAACAGTAACAAATGTTGGCCGTGAAAACTCGACGTACAAGGCCAAGATCACCTCAGATGATAGGATTAAGGTGGTTGTTGAGCCCAGTGTTTTGTCTTTTGAGTCTGTAAATGAGAAGAAGTCTTTTGTATTGAATGTTGAAGTAGATACATTACAGAAAGATGAAACAGCGACAGCAATACTACACTGGTCAGATGGGATTCACAGTGTGAGAAGTCCAATTGTTGTCTATACATCCCAACGTTGATATATTTCTAAGATAATGATAAATTGTTCTTGTTTGTCCTAAATATTGATGAAGCAGTACTTTCCATAATCAACTTATATATATCGTTGGTGTGATTAGTTCATCATAAAGGGAACCCTTAGTATTCATTGACTTATTTTCATGAGGTAGTCACCACCGAAAATGGTAAACTGACGATGCAGTTTTAAATATGTAATCGAATTTATCTCCTCTATTTCACGGGTTCGGCCCCAAATTTGTTAAAATTTTCATGTTCAATTACACAACTTTTTAGTTAACAACCCTTGGTTGGAGTGGTAAGAGGTATAGTCCTCCACCTTAGAGGTCAAGGGTTCGAGACACGTTGAACATTTTCAAAAAAAAGTACACAACTTTTTAAGGTCTAAATGAATTTACCATTGTCACCTCTTCCCTTTCATCTTCTCACTATCTTGAAATATTCCTTTATCGACATTGTTAACTTATGAAGACACCAAAACAAATTAGAAATCAAAACAATGAATTCTATTTCTGACTGAATGAATACATATATAATGGATATGAATATATATACCAAATATGGGGCTGTGGTTCCGGAAAGGAACGGTGATTTACTTGCAGCTGCTGCTGGTTCTATTGCTGCTGAGTTACTATTAAACATAACTGGAGGGTGTAGAGATGGGTTCGCTTCTGGCTTCTACACTAGGCCTGATAAAAGTGATGGTCTTCTGACTCTGGTGAGTGCTAATATAGGCCCCCCCTTGGCAAGCTTTGTGGCTATGTAAGCGTATTAAAGAATTATGGGACTCCTTTGATGAATGCAGGATTAAGCATATGGTACGTGAATTGAAACAAGCCGCAGATTTCGAATCAAAAGTGAAACCAGCAGTTAAATTTCTTGAACTAGACATTCAAAAGCTTCCAGAGAAGCTAATAAGAATTGATGTATAAGACTCTAATGGGAAGGTTCCTTTGATTTAATTAGAAGGAAAACTCCTTACTTTAATTAGTTTTTATATAAATTTACTCACCCAATCAATGTAAGAAAGTAAATAAAACGTTTAATCTAGACCTTCGGAAATCATCATCGGCCCTGTTCAATTCCCTTTGAGCGTTATAGTTTCCCCTAACTCTTCCTTCCCCGAAACCAAAGAAATCTTCAAGCTATTCACTTCAGTTACCTAATTGATCATCCATTAAGAACAAATCTTCACCCGAATCTTTCTTCACCAGAAGATGGCCATTGCAATCTCCCTCCATTAGACACATGACAGGTTGTGTATGAAAGTTGATATTCGGCTTTATCTGCCCTTCTGCATCAGTGTTGTTATCTTTAAGCAGATCTGTTCGGCTTTATCTGCCCTTCTACGTCAGTGTTGTTATCTTTAAGCAGATCTGAGCTGGAGTAGTCGAGCTTACTCTAGACGATCTCCCTATTTTGTGTCTCTCACCAGAGCCTTTCCAACCATAAGCACCAATACCATACTACATCTTCCAACACATATATGTATAAAATTTTAGGAAGCTTTAACCTTTGTCCACTTGCAAATCTATTTGGATTCAAATCATGAGTTTTTCATTGAACTGCAGATTGAAATACAACGGGCATTTTTGAGCCATCGAGCATGTAAGGAAGAGATGATCCATCGGTTTCAAATTCGAACAGTAGTAGTTTGTATTATAGTTGGAACACCTTGAATGATCGACCAGACATATATTGAGATTTTCAAAAGAAAGATTAACAAAAAAAACATCATATTCATAACTACATTAATCGAAACCTTGTCTCTTACGTTATTTTGTTTGAGTGTGTATACTGACATAGTAAACGAATCTAAACTGTTAAAAATGTGAATAAACTGTTTCTTTATTATTAGATAAAGTTAGGAAGAACTCAACAAAATAAACAAAATAATTTTACGTCCATCTTTTTATAGAACCAGTCAGAAGTCCCAAAAAATCAAAAAGGTAAAGACCAAAAGGAAAGTAAAACACATACAATCCTATACTAATCAGTAGCAACCATTTGTAAGAGAACCGTTTTTTTGGCCAGAAAAGAAAAAACAAAACAAATTTTCGAATATGATCAATGGTTGCTTGCATTTCGAAGTTCTTCGCTTCTTTGATCAAGTAGAACAGCAGTTTCTCTTGGTCACATTCCCTGGAGTATCAGCTATGTTTATACTGGTTCCTTGAGGTAACCCAATTGCAGATTCTGCTTCTTGAGCTGCTAATGCTTTCTTCCTTATGATATGATAAATTTCAGTCAAAATGGTTTGGAAAGCCCTTTCGATATTAAGTGCTTCCAGTGCTGATGTTTCGAGAAATGAGAGTCCTTCTTTCTCAGCTAAAACTTGACCATCTTCCTCGCCCACGGCTCTGAGGTGCTTCAGATCGGACTTATTTCCAGCCAGCATGATCACAATGTTAGAATCTGCATGGTCCCTAAGTTCGCGAAGCCATCTCTGTACGTTATCGAAAGTTTGTTTCTTTGTTAAGTCATAGACTAAAAGTGCACCTACAGCTCCTCTATAATAAGCACTTGTTATTGCTCGATACCTTTCTTGACCTGCAGTATCCCATATCTGGGCTTTTACAGTCTTTCCGTCTACCTGCTCCAACCATAATTCGTGTATTGTCAGCTTTGAACAATTAGGATATATTGTATCTGAAATAATGTAAACTAGATCAAATTCTGCTGTAGGCTGTCTGGGTACAAATATCTGAAATAATTGGGATTTTCCAAGCAGACACTAGAATATACAACTGCACAAACCAACCATGACCCACACATTCACGGGAGGCAAGCAGGGGATTCATTCGACTCCCAATTGACCATAAAAGTTTACCACATAAATGAAGATGCTTAGGAAGGTTTCTAAAGATGAAATGAAAACCTTATGATAGTACATGTGGATGTTGACTTTGGGCCTTCTTTTCCCCGAAGTGGTCTTGTGCCACTCTCACCCCAAAAACTAGCTCAATGGCCCTCTCACTTATAAAGTGACAATCACGCTTCCCACAACCAATGTGGGACTACACATATTGGGCCTGAAAGACTGTCTTATTCTTTCACAAAATACATAAATTTTTGAAAAATCTGAACTCTGATACCATTTGTAGGTGCAGTCTGGTGGGCTGGTGGCTTCTTGCCTCCAAGTGGTCTTTGGCCTCTTTCACCTCCAAAGCTAGCTTAAGAGGTGGAGCTTTCTTGCACACTTATAAAGTGACCACCATTGTTCCAAAACCCAATGTGGGACTAACTCCAATAGTACAGACCGCAAGCATTCATCACCCTTTTTTGGGTGCAAAAGTATAGTAATCTCATGTGCTCTAATGAATACAACGTTATTTTTCAATTAGACGTCATTCATTAATGTAAAATCATCTTGTATTTTTTTTATACATAAAACATTTCTCAACCCTTATTAGGCCATCTTGACTCAATACTTCCAAACGCCACAGATAACATATCTCTGATTTAGTTACTGACAAACGGTCTTTAAAGTTCAATGTATCTTCGCATTGCCCACTTTTCTACCTAAACCATTCATGAAATCTTAACCAATCAATTCAGCAGTCATTACAAGATTTAAGTGGTTAAAATTGACATAATAGAAGTAAGTGGGTCGATCAAGTTGCCAAACTTCGAATCTAACTAGTTCCGGGGAGTAAACACAATCTCCCTAAATCAACAACAGTTCCAAAAATTAAACCTAATTTTTTGATGAGAAGGTCAAATAATTGATATAGTTCGCAAAAATCTAATCTTTAATCGAAAGTGTCATATAGATATAAAATGGTCATGAATTGACGAAACTCAAATAAAAGATCACCTGGAGAGTTCTGGTTGCAAATTCAACTCCAATAGTTGATTTAGACTCCAAACAGAATTCATTTCTAGTAAACCTAGAAAGGATATTCGATTTCCCAACACCAGAATCACCAATCACAACGATCTTAAAGAGATAATCATATTCGTGATCAACCTTATGAGACATTCTTTCTTCTTCTTCTTCTTCTTCTTTTATATCCTTAAAAACCTAACAAATCTGCAACAATAACATCAACCATAAAATAATCAAAACTTCATATCACACAAACAGATCTGATCTACAATTAATCAAACTCATTCAAAACCCTAATCTTACATTTTCAGTAAAGAGGAATCACCGATCAGAGATGCAGAAGAGAAGAATTAAAGTCCGTCAATCTTCTTGTAAATTTTGAAATTTGAACCAAAGAAGCGGATAACCGGCGAAATTATTCAATTTTACAGAGAGAGGGAGAGAGAGAGGGAGAGAGAAAAGGTAGAGAGAAGAAAAACTGACGATTAAAAAACGGTCTATTGGGAGAAGGATAATTTGAGCAAATTGCGGGAGTATTATTTCTAATTAAACCCTCGGCGCACGTTATCAAAAAGTAGTCGGCAATGAGAAGAAAGTATACGACGTGAACAGCCGGATGACAACTGTTGGCCAAGATTCATTTTTATAAGGATCAAGTACTTCGCGTAGTGTTTTCTATAATAAACCAGTTAGGTGAGAACTCGACACGTAACCCTCAAACTGAATGTCACCTGCGGGCCCCATCGTATCAACGTCTTAGATTGGGTTATAACATTGATAAAATCTTTTTCGTAAGCCTGTAATAATTTTGTGATCATGTAGTAGGTCTACGGTTGGTATAACTGGGTAACTAATGGGTAGTTGCCACGTGTGCATATATGGGAGGTTTGAGACTATTGTTTTTGTTTTCATTTGGTACCAACAGGGAAAAAAAGTGAAACTGGCTATGCACATGGATAAAGGACCGACCATGGTTCGACCCACATGCGTACTCCATGGTTGTGTTTGTCTTGAGATGTTTGTTTTTGGATGGGGAAATTTTAAATGCACTCACCATTTTTGTTATATACACTCACATTTAAGATAATTTTTGTTGAAGTCAAAGGAGATGTGGGTGTGGCAGGTAAAAATGGTAAGTGTATATAACATTTCTCTTTTGGATTTTGGTTGAATTGGGCCCTAGTTTTAATGGGTTGAAAAAGATCATATCTATTATATAAAACAGAAGGGAAAACGATGACTGGGACAAACATCCTTATTTAATTATGCACTAGGGTATATCCCGTGCCCTAGGGCACGGACATTGTATCAATCAAATGTTACGAAATTTATTTTTATATTTTATTGAGAGAGAGAGATTTTTATTAGTTATTATTTTTTGTTTCTTTTTTCTTAAATTAGTTATTATTTTATTGAGAGAGATATTTTAATTTCTTTTTTTAACCCTTGAAATTTATTTTGTTTATTTTTTTCTTAAATTAGAATTTTTATTTCTAAGAATGAAAAGATTATTATTTTTTAAATAGGTAACTTTATGTCTACGAAGGACTATGTCTTAAATTTTGAGAAGGGCTTCTAGACAATATCTTTTATAAAAAAAGATTTTTATTTCTAAGACGGAAATGATTATTGTTTAGACAATATCTTTTATTAAAAAAAGATTTTTATTTCTAAGAAGGATACAGTTATTATTTTTTAAATAGGTAACTTTATCTCTACGAAGGACTATATTTTAAATTTTGAGAAGGGCCTCTAGACAATATGCATAATTAAATAAGGGTGTTTGTCCCAGTCATCGTTTTCCCTTCTGTTTTATATAATAGATATTGTCTAGAAGCCCTTCTAAAAATTTAAAATATAGTCCTCCGTAGAAAGAAAGTTACCTATTTTAAAAAAATTATCCTTCTCAAAATTTAAAATATAATCCTTCGTAGAAATAAAATTACCTATTTAAAAAACATAATTTTTTCCTTCTTAGAAATAAAAATTCTAATTTAACAAAAAAAGAAACGTAATAAATTTCAAGGGTTAAAAAAAGAAATTAAAATTTCTCTATCTCTCTCAATAAAATAATAACTAATTTAAGAGAAAAGAAACAAAAAAATAATAACTAATAAAAATCTCTCTCTCAATAAAATAATAACTAATAAAACTCTCTCTTTCTCAATAAATATAATAATAAATTCTGTAACATTTGATTGATACAAGTTGCCGTGCCCTAGGGCACGGGATATACCCTAGTATATATATATATATATATATATATATATATATACTAGGCATAACCCGTGCCTTCGGCACGACTACTTCTTTTAAACATCTTACGCGTTTACATAATGCATTTCTATAGGCGTTCGTTGGTTCGATATCCAGTATTTTGGAATCATCCGTTACCAAACCGCTGATGGTTTGGTTAATGATTTCTCAAACCGTTACCAAACCTTTCATAGTTTGATTCGGTACTATATTTATTTTTGAGATGACGTAAGCCATCAAAATGTTCATTTATAGATTTTGTAAGATCAAGAAGTCGGAAGCAGCATTAGATACACACAACTATACCTAACCAAACCATTCTTTTGGAGTTTTTCCAGCAGACTTTTTGAGATGGCGTAAGCCATTTGAGTAGAACCACCTCCAAATTCGAGTACTCCAAATGTATTGGAGTAATTATGTCCCACTGTCTCAATAAGTAGTTTATGATGACCTATGGTAAGGAGATTACACTAACTTAAAATTGTACACCAAAATGTTCATGTATAGAATTATGAAAGACTTCCATCACGATGTTTATTTATAGATTCTGAAAGACTTAACAAAGAGGTTATTATCTCGTATAATTTAAAAAAAAAAACAAAGAGGACTATTGAATTACAAGTAACTTATAGATTAAAACTCTGAAAGACTTTCATCAAAATGTCCAATTATAGGTTCTGGAAGAGATAACAAAGAACTTATGTTCTCGTATAATTCTTTAAGAAACCAAAAAGGACTAATAAATTTTAGGTAACTTGTGGACTAAAACACATTCCAAGATATTAACGGATTAGGATAGTCAAAATGCACTACTATGTATATTTTTTTAGTCCAGTAACAGGTGAAAATGGAGTTAGAAATAATAGTTACCTGACAACCAAGAAACAACAATAAGCATGATATTCAATTTCAATCTATAGAAATGAGACACAAGGGCTATTGATGTATGGTTGCATTAATAACCTCAGTAACAGCAAATTTGTCTTGCAATAATTTCCACTTCCTAAAGAAATTAACTATTTTTATTTGTTAGTGAAAGTATGTAAAAGAATGCATACAAATAATAAAAATTGTGGTCACAGTATCTCCCAACTTGTATTTGTATAACATAATTGTCTTACTGCATCGATACCCACCACAAGAATACACATCTCTTTATTTGCAAAGAACGAAGTGAAAAGCATCCTGAATGACAACGCCATCCTTGTTCCGTAGGATGAAGAAGTCGGAAGCGACATTAGATACACACAACTATACGTTTGACGCTTCACTTCCAAATCTTTGAAAGTTCAAACTAAAGCTTGCAAATTTTAATCTTCAATAGTTCTTAACAATATACAAAATTTAACATTACATTACGAACTAAAAAAGTAATATTCAAGTAAATAGTACACAGTTTCAAAAAATAAAATAAATAGTACACACTTGCCAAAAAAACTTATGAACTCACTATAATTTCCATTCATCCAAAACAAACAATTGCCCTAAGACTTTCTCCACGAGGCAATGCATAAGGAAAGGAAATGAGGAAGCGGCAAATAAATTTGCATAAGGAAATGTTCATTTTTCCAATATACTTACACAAATAAATTTTTGAAAGTTCAAACTAAAGCTTGCAAATTTTAATCTTCAATAGTTCTTAACAATATACAAAATTTAACATTACATTATAAAATAAAAAAGTAACATTCAAGTAAATAGTACACACTTTCAACAAAAAAAAGTAAATAGTACGCACTTGCCAAAAAAAGTTTTGAACCCACCAGTGGCGAAGCCAGAAAATTTTATGAGTGGGGGCACCTCTTTGTTATAGTTAATGAAAGAATTCCACAGTATACGATCAAGCTAGAAATCGAAAAGCAAATCCTTAACAAAATTTTATTTATAGTTTAGATATTCCGTGGTATTTTTGATGTATAACAATCAATCTCTAATTTTCTCAATATGGATCAAGGATCTTTCCTCCGACTGGATCCCCAAAATATACTGAAACAAAAAAAAAGGGGATGAATAGATAATGGTGAAGATTAAGAAGAACGATGCTAGATGATTAAGAGGAAGTGATCGTAATGGAAGAAAAGATGAAGATTAAGTTTTCTTTCTAATAACATGTTTACCAGAACAAAAGTCTGAAAAAGACAATATTGAAATTCAAAATACAAGTCACCGCAAAATCATCAAAATCAAAAGTAAGGAGGACGTTTAGAAAACTCATCATCTCTGGGAGGCCATTTTATTAGTTGGTCACTTTGAGGAGGTCAAAATTGAGTTATCTCAATTAATAAGAACCAATTTTAAGCCAAGCATGTCCTTTATAATGTATTTCTAATAAGTAGTCATCTTAAACCAAACAATAATTTCAACAAACTTACGTAGTAGATATTTTAGAAAAAAAGTGTAAGTTGTAGAAATTTTCTAGAAAAAAAAATGTTTTGTGTGGGACTCGATCCCTTGACCTCAGTAATGAAACATAATCTCTTCACCAACTAAGCTAAGGAAGAATTGTGTTTGAAGAATGGAAATATATATATATATATAGATATATGTATCTAATATAGGGGCAAATATCGCATTACCCTAACGAGCCACGTTAGGGTCGTGGGGGCCTGCGCCCCCACGGGCCTCTATGTGGGCTCGCCCCTGGAACCCACTATAATTGCCATTCATCCAAAACAAACAAGTGCCCTAAGAGTTCCTCCATGAGGCAATGCATAAGGAAAAGAAAGGAGGAAGCTGCAATAAATTTGCATAAGGAAATGTTCATTTTCCAATATACTTACACAAATAAAAAATTTCAATATTGGAAATGTTCATTTTCTAATATACTTTCACAAATAAATTTATGTAAAATATAGAAATGTTCATTTTTCCAATAGATTAGAGTAAAGAGAGATAGAGAGAGAAAAAGATGAAAGATGGAGAATTCTTGAAGAAAAATCTGGAATTATCTTTACCCTTAGAAAAATTTTCTATTAAAGAGAGATAAAAAACACTTAATGAAAAGGAATTTCAAGGGATGAGTCAGTTTGGGAATTTAAAAAATCATAATTCATTAGAGTCAGTGGCGAAGCCAGAAAATTTTATGAGTGGGGGCACCTCTTTGTTATAGTTAATGAAAGAATTCCACAGTATACGATCAAGCTAGAAATCGAAAAGCAAATCCTTAACAAAATTTTATTTATAGTTTAGATATTCCGTGGTATTTTTGATGTATAACAATCAATCTCTAATTTTCTCAATATGGATCAAGGATCTTTCCTCCGACTGGATCCCCAAAATATACTGAAACAAAAAAAAAGGGGATGAATAGATAATGGTGAAGATTAAGAAGAACGATGCTAGATGATTAAGAGGAAGTGATCGTAATGGAAGAAAAGATGAAGATTAAGTTTTCTTTCTAATAACATGTTTACCAGAACAAAAGTCTAAAAAAGACAATATTGAAATTCAAAATACAAGTCACCGCAAAATCATCAAAATCAAAAGTAAGGAGGACGTTTAGAAAACTCATCATCTCTGGGAGGCCATTTTATTAGTTGGTCACTTTGAGAAGGTCAAAATTGAGTTATCTCAATTAATAAGAACCAATTTTAAGCCAAGCATGTCCTTTATAATGTATTTCTAATAAGTAGTCATCTTAAACTAAACAATAATTGAGTTATCTCAATTAATAAGAACCAATTTTAAGCCAAGCATGTCCTTTATAATGTATTTCTAATAAGTAGTCATCTTAAACTAAACAATAATTTCAACTAACTTACGTAGTAGATATTTTAGAAAAAAAGTGTAAGTTGTAGAAATTTTCTAGAAAAAAAAATGTTTTGTGTGGGACTCGATCCCTTGACCTCAGTAATGAAACATAATCTCTTCACCAACTAAGCTAAGGAAGAATTGTGTTTGAAGAATGGAAATATATATATATATATATATATATATATATATATATAGATATATGTATCTAATATAGGGGCAAATATCGCATTACCCTAACGAGCCACGTTAGGGTCGTGGGGGCCTGCGCCCCCACGGGCCTCTATGTGGGCTCGCCCCTGATTAGAGTATCTCAAGAGATGAGTTGTTTGGATATTCAAAGAATCATATTAAATTTGATATTCATTAGAGATTCAAGGATGAGTTGTTTGGGAATGTAAATAATCATATGAAATTTGATATATCTACGTGGTTGTCCAGTCAGCATCTAGGTGCATTTATTTTGTCTTAGTCAACAAAACAAGTTCTGTTTTGTTATATAGATGTATGTATACACAGTAGCCATAGCCTCCGCTCTACGTGTATGGACAATTCCTCTTGCGAAATGCAGATAGTGGGGGTCAATGATTTTTTTCTTTAAAGTGAGGGCAATGCCTCGTGCATGGGCCCCTTCTATACCGTCACCTAATTTTGGTAGTACACTTATCGACCAATTACTCTTTTCTAAGGTTAAATTATCCAAGCTTTGAAATAGTGAAATAGTTTTTGTTCCGAATAAGAACTTCCAATTGTATGTCATTTGAAACTTTGACTTGCATATTAAATTTAACAGCTTCAAGATCTATAGTTTAACGATTGTTTCATTTATAGTTTAAAAATGAATTAGGAGTCATTAAAAACATCACTTCTTTGAATGAAATTCAACCATTATAAAACGTCTAGTGAACTTAGATGTAAACTAGCACTTTTTAGTCGTGATACTCATGTACTATAGGTGATCAAAACATATCATACTCTAGTTTTTTTCACAATGAAAACAAGAATCGCGTCAATTTAGATGCAAGTCATAGTACCAACAGACATAATCCATTGAACAATAAAAACTACTTACTATACATTAGCTCTAGAAATCTTTTATTTTTGTCAAATCTTATTTAGAAAATCCACCTAAAAATAACCAAAAAATAATGCTGACAAAGTGGATTGAACCCAGGACCTAATGAGTAAGGTATAAGTGTCCTACCAACATAAACATAACTAAATCTCATTTAGTAATAAGAATATTGATTTCTTAATTTGTACTCAACATTTCTAGAGGCCCCTACAATATCCTTCTGAACCTGAGGTCCAAAGCCACCGCTTCGAGGCACCTAATCTATAATTAATATCCGACAAAAATTAATATCCCAGCGCTTTGGTGGCTTTGGGCCTAGGCCGGTCCTGATGATAAATAATATCAGATCAGTGAATGAGAAAATTAAATTAGTTTCTCCTAAGATTACACATATTGAACCTTATCCGACGATAAATGACGTACTATATGATACAAATCAAATGAATTTGGTAAAATTAACAAATTAAGTTCAAATACATTCGATTAAGTAATAGAATAATTAGGTTGATCTGAACTTCACAAGTTGAAACAAAATGGTGTGTAAATGTACTAAAATACTTCATTAGTAGAAGGTAAGAGGATATTTTTGGTTTGCAAATATTCCCCGAAGAAATTTTCCAAAATTGTTCGAGATCATCTCAAACTTCAACTGAGAATTGGTCTACAAATAGTCTTATGTTAAGTTATAATTGAGATCTTTATTTTAATAAATCAATTTATATCTTTATTTTAATAGTTTAGATCGCCGAAAATAAAAAAAATTTGAAGGTCGCCGAAAATTTTGGTCGGTCAGCGACCTTCATTGGAAAAGATGATGAGGTGGCGAGATACATGATGTGGAGGAGAGAGGTGGTGATATGGAGGAGTGATGAGGTGTTTTTCATCTTTTTAAAACAAATTTCATTTTGGCCCCTAGTTTGTTCTAAACAATTTGAAATGTTTTTGGAATCGACCCAAATTTAAAAGGGTTATTTCCTTAATAGCCCCTAACTTTGTTACCAGCTTCCTGCCTAGCCCCTAACTTTATCGAAAATTTTCAAATGGTCCTTTTTTTCAGTTACCGTTGAAAACCGTTAACCTGTCATCAACTCCCTCTCCTACATCTCTTCCTCTATTTCTGCCACCTCATCTTCTCGCCACCTCATCGTCTTCTCCAGCGACCTTCAAACATTAAATTTTTCACTCTTCCTCTCTCTCTCTCTCTCTAACACTCCGGCGAAGGTTTCTGTTGGCAGTCGACCTTCGCCGGAGAAGACGATGAGGTAGCGAGAAGATGAGGTGGAAGAGAGAGAGAGGAAGAGATGTAAGAGAGAGAGTTGATGACTGGTTAACGGTGTTCTAACGGTAACTGAAAAAAGGGGTCATCTGGGAATTTTTGATAAAGTTAGGGGCTAGGCAGGAAGCTGGTCACAAAGTTTGGGGCTATTAAGGAAATAACCTAATTCAAAATGGGGCTAATTTTGAATTTAAAAAATCATTTTTATGAGAAGGACAATTATGGAAACAAAAAAATTGAGAGTGAAAGTTAACTAACGGTGTTAACAAATGGGGGTCAAATTTGAATTTATGAAAAACAAGGGGCCATAAAGGAAGTTGGTCGCAAAGTAGTGAGACAAAAAGAAAATAACTCTTAAACATATTGATGTAGTTGCAGGGGAATTAAAAGAAGACGGTAAAAGTAAACGAAGAACGATTAAATAACTCGAAATAACTATAAACTTGATTAAACACAACTGGTTTTTCTCTTCAATGTGTAAAATAGAGATAGACTGGACTTCCTTTTATAGGATATTAGACTTTTCTAGATAGACTCAAACTGGACTTTCCTAAATAATAGAAATACTGAAATAATGATTCAATACGAATCTTACTAAACTGCGACTCTTCCTAAAACCTAATGTTATGGCCGAGAGACCCATGGAAAATGGGCGCGGCCCGAGTGCTCCTGGATCACATATGATAGGCAATATTGAGAGAAACTGAAGCGAACAATGCCAAGAAAGTCAAATTTTTAGTAGTTTACCTCAAAAAAGGTTTTTTATTTTGTTGAAATCTCAAAACAAAAAACTAGGGTGGGTGTTAGTATTATTGTCCTAGGCGCCTAACCCCTGACTCTTGCTCAAATACAACCAGGTCCGCTTGGGATTTCAGAGAAGACAAAGGGATCTACGTAAATGGAGTCGATACCTCAATGCAGAACCACATAGGGGTGGGGGTGGCAGGGGGTTGCAACGTGCCTGATGCTTTACTGACTCAATCCCAATCCCTATGTGATGTGACACGAAAATGTCACATTTGGAGAGCCTAACTTAGACTAATTAGTCCTTATCGAGTGTTATCAATAATATTTTATGTGTTTTTCTTGTTTAGGTACCATATTTGGAGCTAAACATGGAATTCGGAATAAAGGGGGCGAATTATCACTATCATTTCATGTGCCCAAAATGAGATAAAAAGACTTCAAGCAAATCATATGAGAAGAGGAGTCAAAGACGAGCCCAACGGTGAAAACGGAAGTCAATTCCGAGTTCGGACGGAGAAGTTGTGAAAGAAAGAAGTTGAGGTTCGGTCTTAAAACAAGGATTCTATGAAGGCACCCTCCTTTGGTTATGATTCTATGAAGGCACCCTCTTGATTTCCAAGTGAAGTCTCAAACCCAAGCCCAAAGAAGATGAAAGAAGGAAGAGATTTTGGAGGCACCCAATGGACTCAAGTTTGAGTCAAAGTCAAGGTTGACTAAGTCTAGGGTTTGAGTCAAATACACTATTCATCTTCTTCCTTCTTGGACATCATACAACATTTTGGAGAGAATACACAAATTGGGGAGGAGGAGGGAGAAAGCTTGGGTTTTCTAGGGTTTATCATCTTCTTCACCACCAAAAGCAAGGGGGTTTGAGTTAGAGGAAAGAAAGAGAAGGAGGGTGCCGGCCATGGTGGCCGGCACCACAAGTGCTCGGTTGGAACACGAAGGAAGAACGGCAGCAAGCTGCACGGGACACTAGCTCGGTGAGCAGCACGGCCAGCACGGGGTAGCATCTCGGATGGTCGCTTCCTCACGCGCACAGCTGCTCCAGCCGCAGCCTTTATAGTTCCGAACGGTAGCTTCTTCACGGGAGCTGCTGCTGTTCTTCACGGGACAGCAGCCCTGGATGGTCGCAACCTGCTCGGACGGTTCGCGGGACAGCAGCCGTGGGTTGGATTAGAGCTCCCTTTGGACGGATTTGAGCAACTTTGGCCGGATTTTATGATTTTTGGCCGGAACCCTAGTTTCTTTGATCGGATTTATATGAGTTTTCCGGCAATC
>BEHA01000043.1:146286-165662 GCA_002897215.1 Eschscholzia californica subsp. californica
AAAATAACTGACTGCAAAAAAGGAGGGATCCTCCTAAATCGGTGGTGCCGATGAAAACTACTGATCTAAGAAGCCTATCTCCGCCCGGGAGCAAAAAGGTTCCACTCAACTCGAAATTTTCGATCCTTTTTCTTTACCATATTTAACAGTCATATCATTCTGGCAATCGGCACTGGCACACTGCTAACTAGTAAATCTCACATGCAAGCAACTAAAAACACGCATGATACCCTATTAATCCCATAAAAGAACAAATCAAAGCCTTAATCACAAAGAATCAGCATAAAATAGCTCTCAAAGCATCAAGAAGGGACATAAACAAAGAGTCACAAACATCAGTGAGCAGCGAGAATCGGAGGATGGGGTTGGCTCGGATCTGATATCAGGGCAGTGTTTTCCATTTTTACCTTTTAATAGTTACTTAGCAGTTACTATTTAGGGTTTTTCATCTCATTCTTGATTTTAATCGAATCCTTAAATAGAAGCACATCAATTTCTACACTGTTATCCTTATTCACGGGTCTGGATCTTATCTTCTTCATCGTTTATCGTTGGTTGTAGCACGCTAATAGTACCATGAGCAAAGTTAAGCTTGTGATCATCCTTAGTTTCTGCCATAGGGTTAAGATCACTAATCGTCCTTTTGCTGAAATCTTTTGCCTATCTACTAGAACGGGAATTAATTTCATTCATCTTAATTTTCCATTTGACCCCGGCCGACACAAGAATTCAAGTATCAATCTCAATCCTCATCATGAAGTTTTTGTTGCTTATTCTCTTACTAACCTTTTGATGATAGCATTGGGCTATGATGACCTTATAGATCTAACTCTGATTTCTATCCCTGTAACATGTTCATTTCCACCCCTTTTCGCAATTTTATTGCGTGCATTTGTCGGAGTAGCGGAGTATTTATACTTGGGTTACAACGGCGATCCCAATTTCCAGGTGTCCGACCTATTTCTACTTTGTAGAATTCGATCGGATATGGTCTCTGAATATGGAGAATACTGGCGGGATACTCCAGAATCATCCTATGGTTCCATCGTGCAGACACCTTTGTTTCTTCTTGAAACTATGGGTGTATGTTCAATCCATGTTAAGTGTTACAAGATATTAGGTAAGAGTTTTATCTTTAATGCAACCAGACAGACTCTCAAGGTCAAAGTTTATTTCATGCTTAAGAAGAGATGCCATCCTCGCAACTTACAGAGTGAAGAATGCTATACAATTCGAAGTTTTTTTCTGCACTTCTTCAGCTCTGATATTTTAGCTTACTACTTTATCTATTGTAATTTTGTTTTTGTACTTGGGATATTGTAATAGACTCTTAATGTTAATGTATTTCCTTTCAACAAAAAAAAAAAGAGAGCTAGGGCTCCGTGACAAACCCCATGGACCTGGATCTTCATGGGCTACCTCTTCATTTCAGTAGGCCTCCTTGATATGACTGTAGGCATTTAGGAGCGCATTTGACTTTGAGTTTAGGCTAAGTGTGGGAATTCTGCACAGGGACGAAACTTGGCTCGGAACACTCAGGTCCGACGCAAAAACGTTCAACCATAAGTATGACATGGATAGTGAACGCCCGGCCAGCCTATAGTTGAAAGGCAAGGCGAGCTTAGGCTTCATCAAAATAATTTTACCCGCTCGTATAACACGAGTAATGGACCCGATATTACTACCCATATTAAAAGCCCGATATCACCCCATCCTAGTTTTTAAATTAAAAAACTAGGTTTTCCCTAACTCTACTTGTTCCTAATTCAACCGTTCAAAACAAAAATTAGAGAGAGTGGAACACATCTATGTCGGGACATGGTCCAGGCGCCAACCTGCTCGGTGGTGCCTTTGACCCGAAATCATATGTTAAGTTGGACATCCAACAAAGTGAACACCCAATGAAGCTCTCGAAAAGGCATTTCTTTTTTGGACTTGACATTCATTTCAAAATATCAGTTGATTTTTCTACTATTTAATCTTACTCTTTGGACTAACCCGCCCCAATCGATTAAATTACTACAACCTACTATATTTTATGTAGATAAGTAGAAGGAGGAAAACATAAATGATGCACGAATTTGCAAAAGTTCCTTCAGATACAAAGTTGAGCCTAATAATATGGAGTTTGTACATGTTGGAATTGAACCTAAGCTAGGATTTAGTTGGAACTACATTTCATGATTTTCAGGGACCAAACGTAATTCGAATCAAGAGCTGGATGAATCGTTGGATTTGTCTCGTCGAGATCTTGAAGTTAGATCTAAAGCTTGTCCAAAAACGATTCCTAATAAATAAGTTATTAATGTGTCAATTTTTTTTTTTTTTTGTTGAAAGAATTAATGTGTCAAGTTGGTATTAGAAAAGAACTACTAAACTAAGTGTGAACTCTCTCAACAAAAAAAAAAACTAAGTGTGAACTAGATAGTCCAACATCAAAAGGTGGAGGGAGAATTTTTTTTTCCTTATTGGTTTGCACCTCGCAACATGTACACACGCTTGTGTGGCGTGGGAAAATGGGACTTTAGGGCGTCTTGGTCGCGCACTTTGCACTTCGCGATATGAGCGATTGAAGCACATGTCTTTTTTTTTTCTGAGATCTAATTCGACGGTTGATAAATAGGGAGTGGATCAAAGTTACCTGGTACGTGGATCGCTCCGGTACGTAGTACGGGTATCGGTACGTGGTACGGGTACGGGTACGCGGTTCACTACCATTGGTGAATTGGGTATGCTAAGGGTATACTTCTTCCGTATGCCGTTTTCAGTTTCAGTTCGTTTTGGGCTATTTTCCTAGACAATATATACTATTTATGATGCATATATAATAGATACACCTATTCGTAGACATTCTTTTTTCATAAAACTTACAATCAAACAAGCTATTTGAAAAAATTCTTGTAGTTGACTACCCAATTAGTCGAATTTAGAGTTCTCTACAAAGATTTTAGGTTAACTAAGACTAAACAATCTGGTACACTAATTTTGGGGTACTGGATCGCGAATCCACCCAAAAAGGGTACGAAAATCGGGTACGGTGAATCGGGTATGCGGTACGCAGGGTGGAGGAGATTATCTGGAAACTCTGGAGTGGATTAAGAGAATCTGATGGTTAAATAACCCAATCGAGGAGGTGAGAATCTAGGTCCAAGTCAAAAGCGCTTATTCACTTCCTGTGATTACAAAACAAATTTCTCAAACAATTTATAACATTTAAAAAGCATTTTATGAGCATTCATAACAGAAGGAAAGGGACCCTGGTCTCATGGTCGAAACTAATGTGGAGCTCTGAGGGTCTTCCAAAACACTCTTTCATTACATGGATTGCGCTTGAAAAGGGTTTGAAGACTAGAGTTAAACTAAGAGGATGGGGACTTGCAATCGATGATTTATGTCCGCTCTGTCATGAGGCAGTTGAAACAGATCAACATTTATATTTCAGTGTAGCTACTCTCTCTATGTATAATGTATGGACTGAATTACTATTATTTTAGGTATCCGATGCAGCCACACGGGTGACTGGACGAAGGAGATAAATTGGCGTGTTGCAACTTTTGAAGGGAATTCAGTTTTGGGCAGATTAGGCGGCCTGGTCTTCGCAGCTTACTTCTACCATATATGGACAGAACACAATAACATAGTGTTTCGAGAGGAAAGAAAGCCGCAACGTCTGGGACTTAGGAATGTGGTTAGTGAAATTAGAGTTCAGGCCTCGCGTAGTAGACCCACAAAATCAGGAGGGGCCGCAAAATATTAGACCGATGGTATCTAAACACCCCGCTTACACTAAAGACACCCAAAGTCTCTGCAAATGGCAGAGACAAGACAACGGGCTACTCTTATCGACACAGATAGCTATCACGAACAAAAAAGGGATTCGACACTACATATCACTCGAAAGCTCGTGCGGCACTTGCGCTCAAAGCAACTCTTGCCAACCACAAGTGAGTCTTACTTCACTTGTTTGCCCATAACCCTGACTAAGGCAAACCAAAAGGGTCTCTTGGCAGCGGAAATACAAGAGACTAGCACACTTGAATACCTAAGAGAAGTAAGAAAGGAAAACACCAACTCTCTTGGGTGGAACCCAATCTTTATTAAGAACTCTAAGTAGGGGCGGATCCATGGGGGTGCGAGGGGGTGCGGCCGCACCCCCTGGATCCTCCCGAAAAAAAATAGTGGTAGTAATTTTTTTTATATATAGATGTAGGTATATGTGCATATGTATATAACGATGTGATTAGATGACATGAAGAAGACTTTGGCGTAATGGTTAAAGTACGGGATTCAAGTGCCCTTGATGTGAAGGTCATGAGTTCGAAACCCAGTAACTACATTTTAAAGTTTATTTCTGAAGTGCATGTGCTTTTAAGTATATGTAAATGACCGTGCATTGTTTTAACAGAGTTGGAGAATGGCCTGAACCAGTGTGACATGGGTTTGAACCTAGCTGCCCCCCAATTTAGTTTTATTTTTTTTTAAATATAATCAATTTAACTACTAACCTATATAAAATCAATTCAAATATCTTAAACCCCTACAAACTTCAATTCATCTACCCTAAACTCTAAAACTTCAATTCATCTACCATAAACCCCTACATACTTCAATTCATCTACCCTAAACTCCTACAAACTTCAATTCATCTACCCTTAAACTCTATAAACTTCAATTCATCTACCCTAAATCCCTACAAACTTTAACTCTAACCATAAATCCTACAAACTTCAACTCATCTACCCTAAAACCTAAATCCTATAAACTTCAAATCATCTATCATAAATCCTATAAAATTCAATTCATCTACCCTAAACCTCTATAAACTTCAATTCATCTATCCAACTACACAATTTTCTACCTCTATATATATCTCTCATTTCTTCATCTCAAACCACACCAAAATCACTTCTCCTCTACTACTACTACTACTTCTTATTATTCATCTAATCAAGTATTCAAGTTCAACTAGTAATTATGGAAAGGTATTTTAAAAGAAAATTTTCTTCGGGTTCATCAAGTTCAACACCGGAAGTTCCGGACTCGACTCCAACGTTATTTTCTATTCCAACACCGGGGCCGACTCCAACACCGGAACCAACTCCGACATTGGTAAGTCCTCTCGAATTTAATTTATCATCTTTACCAATTGATACGGGGCTTAGATTACCAATTTCAAATTATGAATCCAAATATAGAGATGAAATTCGTAGACACTATTTACAACGTGGTCCATTTCAACCAAATGACCATAATTTTCCAAAAGACAATAATGGAAGACGTTTCATTCCGTCATGGTTTAATGATCATCAAGAGTGGTTAGAATATAGTGTTGAAAAAGATGCTGCATTTTGTTTATTTTGTTATGTTTCTGAAAAAGGTAAAGCTGGTCGGGATACTTTTGTTAATGGAGGTTGGAATAGTTGGAGAAAACCTGACCGGTTAATGAAACATGTTGGAAAAATGAATAGTCAACATTATAATGCTCGGATTAGTTGTATAAATTTGATGAATCAACAACAACATATCACAACGGCATCTTTGTTAGAACCTTTGATGAACTCGGAGACCTTATAACTGGACAAGGTTTAAATCAAGAAACAAGTCTTAGGCGATCTGGAGCTACTCGTTGGGGTTCCCACTATAACAGTTTGGCATCTTTGTTAGAACCTTTCATGTTCAGTTCTGTGATGGACGTCCTTGAAGTTATTGCTACACATTCTGTTGGAGCGGATCAAAAAAGGGAAGCAATAGATTTGTTATCCAAGATGCAAACTTTTGAGTTCGTATTTTGTTTACATTTGATGAAGCTTTTGTTGGGAATAACAAATGAATTGTCACAAGTACTACAAAGAAAAGACCAAGATATTGTGACTGCAATGGATTTTGTTGAGTCATCAAAATCTAGAATCCAATATGTACGAGACCATGAGTGGTCATCGTTGGTCTGGAATGTTTGTACTTTTTGTGAAAAACATAATATTGAAGTTGTTGATCTTAATGGTTCGTACATAGTTCAAGGGAGAAGCAGAAGGAATGCACAACAAATTACAAACTTGTATCACTATTAAGTGGAGATTTTCAATACCGTTATTGATATGCAACTTCAAGAATTAAATGCTCGTTTCACTGAGAAGAATACGGAGTTGCTCCGTTGTATGGCATGTTTGAGTCCATCTAGAGATTTTGCTCTTTTCGACAAAAGTAAGTTGATGCGTCTTGCTGAATTTTATCCGTCAGATTTCAGTAGTCTTGACACTATGCTACTAAGTTCTCAGCTTGATAATTACATTTACGGTATGAGGCACAATGATGGTTTCTCAAATTTAGATGGAATTGGAGCTCTTGCCAGAACATTGGTGGAAACTAAGAGGGATAAAGCATATCATCTAGTTTATTTGCTTATCACTTTAGCACTGACTTTGTCGGTTGCAACTGCCTCTGTTGAAAGAGCTTTTTCAGCAATGAAGCTAGTTAAAACACGCTTAAGAAACAGGATGAGTGATGCGTGGTTAAATGATAGTTTAGTAGTCTTTATTGAAAAAGAAATTTTTAGTGAAATTGACAATGAGTCGATTATGCGAACATTTCAAAATATGAACTCTCGTAGAGGTCAATTGCATTTGTAATCGTTGATGTATCAATATAATTAATGAATATAAGTATTTTATTAATTATTGTGTTTGCAAATAAAAAATTTATTTAGGTATATAAATTCGCACCCCCTAAGTGAAAATCCTGGATCCGTCCCTGACTCTAAGTACAAAGGTATAAATTAGAAGCACACTAAGTCTCTCACACTTGGACTATTACAAGGCTTGCACACTTCCTAAGTCACTCACTCACTTGGTTGTTCTCAACTTGAGTGGTTTGTAAATGAGGACCTCTTCTCGTTTTATAGGTCTAAGGGGGTAGGAAGGTTCTACACACTTACAAGGATGGAGAATTCTATAACATTCTCTAGAATTCTCTAGAAATATCTTGGACCTTCCAGAGTAATCTCCAGCTAGCAGTTAAATATCAAAAATCGTGGGTCAAGATAGTCTTAGACTCCTTCCTTACGATATCATTGTTGACCAACCCAAATAGTCACCCCCCTTGGCAAGTGACACAGATAGTACGAGAGATTCGTTTATTATGGGAGGAATTTGAGGAATGCTCCATTATATTTGTACTGGGAGATCAATCAAGCTGCTGATTTTCTATCGAAAGTGCAACCGCATATGGACCTTCTCGAGATGCAACCGAATGAAACCCCGGAGGACTTGCAGAGAACATTACAAGATGACAAAAGAGGTGTAATTAGGGTTCAATATACTTAGGTCTCATGAAATTTTGCAGTTATAGATTTATTCTTTCATTGTATTTATTTTGTTTTTCGAAATATTGTTGATTTGGCTGGAAAGGGCCCTATAACCCACAAACGATTTCAAATAAATAAAATCTTTCATATTACTTGCTATCAGTTCAACAGATTTATGGAAACCAGACGTACCATCTAAACTCTTGAATATTAGCACAGTTTTATCCTGGGAGATGCACACCGGGTGTATTGGTATAGGTAATAGGTGTAAATTGTCGACAAAAATTATCTGACTCGTCCTTCTTCATTTATTTATTTTTATTATATTGTTTGTCTTATTTATATTAAACATTAGTATCTGAAATAGGTCATTTGTTTCTTTAAACAAAAGGAATTTTCTATTATAAAATCTAGGCGTCTATCTCTGATTTGTGTGAAGAACTTTTATTAGTTTATCCTTTAAATAAAAAAAATTTGTTGCAAATCTTTTAGATAAAATAGTAAAACAAGAATTTTATCCACGGACATAAGACAATTCGTCTGTACCAAACTTTTAATAAGGCCCACTAAGTGACCTATAAACTTCTTCGTGCCAAACTTGTAATAACTAACATATTGTCCCGTCAACAACTCTTGGTTGGAGTGGTAAGAGGTACAGTCTTCCATCCTAGAGGTCAAGGGTTCGAGACACGCTGAACAATTAAAAAAAAAAATATTGTCCCGAAAAACCTTGCTGCTCACTATTGCGTAAGCAATGAGTTTATTCGATAATCCAGTTAAATAACCATTTTGCCCACTAACTTGTAATAAGGTGTGTTTTTTTTTAACGTTTGTAATAACGTGTGTTTACATACTACAAGTCTACAATCTTATATGCTACTTTAGCTCTATATTAGATTAACTAGCTAAGGTATTAAAAGATTGGAGTAAGAAATAAGTGGGGTAGTTGTTTGAACAAATTAAAGAAACCGAGAAATTGGTATTAGAAGTGCAAGCTCGGGTTCCATCTATTGAGAATCTTAAAGAGGAAAAACAGGCAGTAAAGAAGATGGAGATGTTGAGGGACCTAGAGGAAGTGTTTAGGAGACAAAGGGCGAAGAAGTTTTTGGTTGAGGAGAATGATCGAAATACAAAATATCTTCACCTATCGGTACTAAATAGAGGACGAAAGAATAATATACTATCGGTCAAACTGCCAACCATTGTTGGTCGTCGGAGCCGTTAGTAATCACAACCACCTTTGTAAACCACTTTTAGAAAGCTTCAAGGTCGGAGAATGTATGAAGCTTCCCAAGTGGTTTAGAGTTATCAGAGAGACCAATTTTAGCGACAGAGAATTTATTAATTAGTTAAGGAACCTTCAATGGAGGAAATATGGCAAGTAATTAATGGGATGAAAGCTTGTAAATCACCAGGACCTGATGGGTACTCGGCAATTTTCTACAAAAAGAGTTGGACGGTTATCAAAGAGGAAGTTACTAACCAAATTAAAAATATCTTCGATTCAGGCATATTACCAGGTAAGCTTAATCATACTTTTATTTCTCTTATTCCTAAAGTGCAGGCACCAGAATCTTCTGTCTACTTCAGTCCTATTTCGTTGTGTAATGTACTCTATCGTATAGTAGCAAAAATTATCAGTAATCGTCTTCGACCATTGTTAGGAAATATTATTTCCGAAGTGCAAAATGCTTCTGTTCCAGAGAGATCGATCACAGATAATATTACAATTTCTGAAGAAATATTTCACTCTATTTCACTTACGACGACGAAAGAAGGAGCCTTTGCAGTAAAGGTTGATATGGCAAAGGCTTATGATAGAATATACTTGGATTTCCTGAGTGCAGTTTTGAAAAAGTATGGGATTATAATGAACTGTACATATAAGCTTATTATGGACTGGGTATCGACACCCTCTTTTTCGTTATTAATATTGAATGGAAGACCTAAAGATTTTTTATTTAGTAAGAGAGGGCTTAGACAACGATACCCCTTAAGCCCATATTTATTTGTACTTTGTTCTGAAACCCTCACTAGATTAGTGGTTCAGGTAGAAAGATGTAAGCTTTACAATGGACTTAAGGTAAATAAGTATGCGTCATGTATTAGTCATCTCATGTTTGCAGATGACCTATTTTTCTTTGGGAAGACATCAGATTATAATGCGGAACAGTTGAAGAGTATTTTAGAAACCTGTGCAAGGTGTTCAGGGCAACTAATTAATTATCAAAAATCCCCAATACAATTTAGTGCAAATTGCAGTTCCGACAGAAGAAGTAGAATTTTGGAATTATTGGGAGTGAAGGAGATGAGGAAAGACGACATCTATCTAAGAAATTATTTATTGAAACTTAAACACAAAATTGCCTCATCTGATTTTGTTTTGAAGAAGATTGAAAATAAATTGATGGATGGAAAAGAAATACTCTTTCCCATGCGGGGAGGACGATATTATTAAAAGTGAGCTTGCGTCAATTCCTATTTATTTTTTTGAACAAATATTATTCCAATAGCAGTGGTGGAGAAAATTTAGCAAATCAAAACAAAATTTCCGTGGGGCATAGTGGTGAGAAGGCGAAAATGCATTATTTGAGTTGGATAAAATGCAAACTATAGTCAGAAGGATGGAGTATTGGGCATTAGAGATATGGGTGTTGTTAATCGCTCGTTAGTCAGAAAATTAACTTGGAGATTCCTTTCGGAACCGGAAGCATTGTGGGTTAAAATATTGAAGGCCAAATATCTCGAGAACGAAAACTTTTGGGACCATTTAGCAAAATCAGGTACCACATTCATTTGGAGAGGTATACTCAAGATGAGAAAGTTCGTAAAAGAAGGAGTGCGTTATTCTATTGGTGATGGAAATAGTACTCGTATATGGGAAGACCCATGGGTACCTAATATCAGAGGTTTTAGAACGAGTAAGAAAGAAGTTGATATGTAGGGTCCAAATGTGTTCTTGGTAAAAGACCTTATAGATATACCTGGACAGTGGAAGAAGAGGGTTATAGATAATTTATTTGGGCAGCGGCTTTGGATAATAAAGAAATTTCTCCGGGGAATAAAAACTTTTCTTAAAGTTAGTCAAATACAATTGACTTTTATGTTTCTTTTTATTGCTAAAGGGCTTCTAATTTTGGGAGTTCAAAATAAAACAAATTTTAGAAGGCTCCTCCATCTCATCACATCTCTCTACCACCTCATCTTCTCGCCACCTCATCATCTTCTCCGGCGAAGGTCGCCGGACGACCAATTTTCTGGTCTGTTCATGGACAGACCAGACCTTCGGCGAAGGTCTCCCTTCGTCAGAGTGTTAGAGAGAGAGAGAGGAAGAGAGAAATTTTTTTTTAATGTTTGAAGGTCGCCGACCGGAAAATTGACTGGCCGGCGACCTTCGCCGGAGAAGATGATGAGGTGTAGAGAAGATGAAGTGGCAGAGAGAACAGATGAGATGGAGGAAAACTTTCAAAAAAAATGTATTATGTATTCCGCATAAAAATTTATTCCCCGGAGAATCTTTAAAAAAATCTAGATTCCCTCGAAAATTTATTCCCCGGAGAATTTTCTTTATTCCCCAAAGTCGCAGCCTTTATTCGATGAAGTGTCGGCGAGAGCAATTGTTGAAATACCGTTATCCAGAAGTAATAATACCGATAGATTGATTTGGATACATACTATGAAAGGAGAATTCACTACAAAATCATCATTAGCTCTAGGGGTGTTCATTTAGTATCCAAACCAATCTGATCCAAACGGATTTGGGTGCTTTGGGAACCGATCCAATAGTTATCCGGATTGGTTCGGATATTAAAAAGTCAAAATCGAATGGTTTGGTTTTATTCATAGATTTGTTTGACGGATAACCCAAAAAACCGAACCAAACCATTTATTACTATCTTTTGTATATTATATATGTAAGAATGTATGATTAGGTATGATTGTTGGTGGAGATTCAATTGTTTATTAATCGCTTTTTATCTTCCTCGAATGTTGATAAACTACGACGAATTAATTACGTACATGTAAGATAAAACTAAATTTTTGCACGTTCTAAGTATAATTATGGCAGATTTTGAAGCTGAAAATTCATTTTTTTTTTGTTCTTGATAAAATTTTGCCCTTTGGTTCGGTTATCTAACCGAACCGTTCATGCATAGTTTGGTTCGGTAATTAGCTCCAAGAGTTAAACTTTTTCTATAGAGGGTGCTAAATGAGGCTCTCCCCACTAAGTCAAGATATAATACAAAAGTTTTAAAACTTCGTAATATTTGCAAGGAAGAAGTAGAAGATAGTGACCATCTGTTCCGAATGTGTAAGAAGGCAAGAGAAACTTGGTTGTGCTACCCTTTAAACCTAAGAGTTGAAGGTGAAGAAAATTTCAAACAATTGTTATGTCGTTGGCTAGGAAATAATGAGGAAGAAGAAGGGGCAGTTGGACTTCGAATTTATGTGATGTGGTTAATGTGGAAAGCTAGAAATGTTTGTGTTTTCGAAGGTATACTAGTCGACGGATATAAAATTATTAAAGCGGCTCAAGATATGCAAACTGAATCTCGAATGGAAACACCAATATGGAACATCATCTAGATCAGTTGGTGGTGAAAGAAGTGGATTGTTGGAAGCCGCCTCCAAGAGGTTTATTGAAAATCAATTTCGATGGGACGTATTGCAATAATATAGCGGGAGCAGCTGCAGTGTGTAGAAATGAAGAGGCGAACTTTGTAATGACTTTATCAAGTAAAACAAATGCATCATTTGCAATGGAGGCCGAGGCTATTGCAGCTCGATTGGCGGTTCAACTAGCAGTTAATTTGTCGGAATATGGTTGTCTATTAGAAGGGGATGCAATGAATATTATAAAGGCTTGGTCGAAGGAGAAAGACGACATTCCTTGGAGAATCATACCACTTATCATGGAAATTACAGAAGAAGCTTCAAGGCTACAAAATAGTGACTTCTTTTTTGTAATCGCGAAGCTAATAATGTAGCTCATACTCTTGCTAAACGTACTTATAATAGCGATCTAAATCAGACCACGAAAATCTATCAGATTCCGAGTTATCTTGTAAGTCAGTTGGAGACAGATTTTTCCAACATGAATTCAAGCTCTAAAAGCTAATAAAATTGAGGTATTAACCTCCTTTCACCAAAAAAAAAGATTAACTAGTATAATGAGATTTGTTGCTCAACAAAGGAACACCTAAATATTAAAATTTATCCCCGAGATTGAAGGATTGAAATTTAGTGTTACATTGTATAGAGGTGATTTAGAAAAATAAAGGAATTTTTTAGGGTGCAAAATTTTGACTAGAAACAAAAAATTTTGTTTCCTTCAAACACCTAATATTTTCTACTTCTTCCCTCTTCTTCCTTTCTCAATTCCACTAAGAACTCCGACGACCTCTACCACAAAATTTCGGCAACATTTTCACCATCCCCGACAACTCTTCTTCCTCTTTTTTCTCTCTCGATATCTTCGGCGAAGGGGTGGAACTCTAGTTTCCAGACGAAATCTGGTCTCGTCTGGTCGTCTACAAACAAGAAATCTAGCGAAGGGGTTCCTCTCCTTCGCCAGAGTTAGAGAGAGAGAAGAGACCTAAAAGAAAGAGAGAGCGAGAGTGAAGAAAGATACATGAGAGAGAGAAAAGAGACAAGAAGTCGCCGACCGTCGTTGGACAACTCCACTCGGCGACATTCTGCCGACGATTTTAAGGGGGTGTTTTTTTTTTTGTTAAGGATTTTAAGGGGGTGTTTGGTTCATGTCTTTTTTGGATTTCCACCTTTTTCCCCGGAATCTTGTTTCCCCAAAACACCCACCTTTAGAAACCTTATATAAATCGCGATGATTTTATTATGTGATGTATGGATTGCATCATAAAATAACCTCTGGCCAAGTATTATTCAAAATACAAACCTACAATCTCAAAAATATAAAAATAAAATGCATTTACTTAACTATGCTGATAATAAAGAAGCTTTTCAACTTAACTAACAAAGATAGAAATCAATTTTCACTTTATTTCTCAAGAAAGCTAATTAACACTTCACTGTTGTAACTATAGTAAAAGTCATTTTCTATATTTACAAAAGAGTGGGGTTGATGGCTTTATATAGCCGGAGGAGAGATAGGACTGAGTAGGTGATGTGGTGGGTAACTATTGAGTTGGCAATCCTTAATCCAATATGGATTCTTAAATTGCCACATGTAATACTTAGTTACAAAGTAACCAGCACATCCTTTGGGATTATTACTATAGGCACCCATAAGATATGTGTGGACATCCACTATATTATAATACCCCCCTTGGATGACCACGATGCGAAATAACAGTCTCAATAAAATCTTGAATGACGCTGGATACGCAAAATGCTGCCTCGTTAAAATCTTGCCAGAAGAACTTATTGGGATAAAAATTGGACGAAGGAAAAAGAGTACAGAGCGTAGATATCCAGTACTAGTGATGTGAAATTCTTCATATGATAGTATTCTCCCCCTGATGAATATCATACCGTGGATTGTCGTAGTTTTACATCATTAGATTATTCAAGCTTCGCATTCCGATGCTTTGTACTAGTTTTCTGAACGTTGTAGTAGGCAAAGACTTGGTAAACAAGTCAGCATAATTCTCACATGATTGTATCTTCTGAATATCAATTTCTCCATTCTTCGGTAGATGGTGCGAGAAAAATAACTTAGGCGAAATGTGTTTCGTTCTATCGCATTTAATATATCCTTCATTGATTTGAGCAATACAAGCCGCATTGTCTTCATAAATAATGGTAGGTGACTTGGTAATTCCAGGAAGATCACATGAAAATCTAATATGACTGATAATAGACCTTAGCCATACACATTCTCTGGTAGCTTCACGAAGAGCAATAATTTCTGAGTGGTTAGAAGATGTAGCGGGCATACTTTGCTTACTTGATCTCCATGAGAAAGCTGTTCCACCACTAGTGAAAACATAACCTGTTTGTAAAATTCTTTTATGTGGGTCAGAGAGATATCCTGCGTCAGTGTATCCTATTACTTGTGAACCATCAGATGAATTCTTCGAATAAAACAACCCCATGTCCGTAGTTCCTCGAAGATATCGAAGAATATGCTTTACTCCCATCATATGTTGCTTTGTTGGTGCCGAACTGAACCTGGCTAATAAATTTACTGCAAAAGAAATGTCAGGTCTAGTACATTGAGCCAGATATAATAAAGCACCGATTGCACTTAAATATGGTACTTCAGGACCAAGTATTGCTTCATTATCTTCTTTAGGACGATAAGGATCTTTTTTAATATCTAAGGATCTGACAACCATTGGAGTACTAAGATGGTACGCAATGTCCATGCAAAATCATTTCAAAACCTTCTCAGTATATAAATTTTGATGGGCAAGAATGCCATTTGTAGTTCTCTCAATTTGTAAGCCAATGCAGAATTTTGTTTTTCCAAAGTCTTTCATCTCAAATTCCTTTTTCAAATATTCTGCAGCTTTTGAGATATCTTCAAATGTCCCAATTAAATTTATATCAACAACGTATATTGCAATTATAGCGAATCCAGTATACGATTTCTTAATGAAAACACATGGACAAATAGGATTATTTACATATCCTTCCTTAGTCAAGTATTCACTGAGGCGATTGTACCACATTCTCCCTGATTGCTTTAACCCATATAAAGCTCTATTAAGTTTAAGTGAATACATGACACGTGATTTTCCTTCAGGTAATTTGAATCCTTCAGGAACTTTCATATAAATATCAGTATCTAAATTTCCATATAGATACGCAGTAACGACATCTAGTAGATGCATATCAAGTTCTTCTTGAGATGCCAGACTGATTAAATATCTAAATGTAATGGCATCCATAACAGGGGAATATGTTTCCTCATAATCTATCCCAGGTTTTTGTAGAAAACCCTGTGCCACAAGTCGTGCTTTGTAGCGAACGATTTCATTATTTTCATTTCGTTTTCTAACAAAAACCCATTTGAACCCAACCGGATTTACATCCTTAGGTGTGAGGACCACTGGTCCAAAAACACTACGCTTATTAAGTGAATCTAGTTCTGCCTGAATTGCGTCTTTCCATTTTGACAAATCAGGTCTTTATCGACATTCCTTAATGAAGCGTGGTTCATAATCATCATTCCTTTTCAGAATTGAGGTTGCCACCGCGAAAGAGAATACTTCATCGACAATTATTTTATTTCGGTCCCACACTTCTTTCGAACATTCATAATTTATAGAGATTTCCTCATTGTTTGGTATCTCTGGCTCATCAAGGGCTTCACCTTCTTCAAGAGGTATTTGTTCAGAAAGTGTGGTTGTATCATTAATAGTCTCATCTAAAGAACTATTATTTTGTGATTGGTTCTTTCTTTTTCTAGAGATAGTATCTTTAGAACCAATTGGTCGTCCACGTTTCTAACGTATTTTAGATGACTCATTTGCTATAGAAGTTTCTCCTGGTCCTTTAGGAATATTAATTCGTGCACGAGCATTAGCAGCAGGGATATATGATTTTGTTACCCTTGTTGCATCATTAAATGCATCTGGTAGTTTATTTGCAATGTCTTGCAAATGTATTATCCTTTCTACTTCTAACTCAGATTGATTTGTATAAGGATCAAGATGAGATAAACTTTGTGTACTCCAAAACAATTTAATTTGTTTGTTATTCACTGTAGACGAATTTTCTCCCCCTAATGGCGGGAAAATTGTCTCATCAAAATGGCAATCTTCAAATCTTGCAGTGAAAGTATCACCTGTCGTAGATTCTAGATACCTGATACTAGATGGTGAATCAAAACCAACATATATCCCCAGATGCCGCTGACGTTTGAATTTTGTTCGTTTAGGAGGTGTAATCGGCACGTGTACAACACATCCAAAAATACGCAAATGCGCTATGTTTGGTTGATGACCCAAAACTAGTTGGAAAGGAGAATATTGACCATTCGCTGTAGGTCGTAAGCGGATCAAAGAAGCAGCATGTAATACTGCAGATCCCCATGCAGAAACCGGCAACTTGGTTTTCATCAACATTGGGCGTGCAATCAGTTGTATATGTTTTATGATGATTCTGCTAGACCATTCTGTGTATGAACATAAGCTGCAAGATGTTCAACATCAATACCAACTGATATACAGTACGCATCAAAAGCCTTTGATGTAAATTCGCCTGCTCCATTAAGACGTATGGATTTAATCGAAAAATTGAGAAAATGAGCTCGTAATCTAATAATTTGGGCAAGCAACTTTGCAAATGCATTATTACGAGTAGACAGATGATTAACATGCGGCCATCTGGCAGAGGCGTCAATTAATATCATAAAATATCGAAACGGTCCACATGGTGGGTGAATAGGACCACATATATCTCCCTGGATTCTTTCCAGAAATTTAGGAGATTCGATATGGACTTTTGTGTGAGACGGTCTTACAATTAATTTCCCCAATGGGCAAGGTGTACAAGTAAAATCCTTGTTTATTAAAATCTTTTGATTCTGTAGTGGGTGTCCCTAAGAATTTTGAATTATTCTACTCATCATGGTAGATCCCGGGTGTCCCAAACGGTCATGCCAAAGTGTCGTCACACTTGGATCATAAAACTTCTTGTTTATGACAACATAAGATTCAACCATTTTTATCCTTATAATATATAATCCTGAAGAGAGAGTTACCAATCTCTCGAGATCATGCTTCTGGCCCGAAGCATTTGAAGTAATATACAAATATTCTTCATCATTTTCATCTCTAGTCTCAATGTGATAACCATTTCAACGTATGTCTTTAAAACTTAACAGATTCTTCAAAGATCTGTTTGAATACAACGCGTCGTCAATGATTAACTTCATGACACTCGGTAATATTATAATTACTTTGCCAGAGCCGTCAATGAGACTAGATGAACCAGCGATAGTAATCTCATTAGCCTTAAACAATTTCAGAGTCAAGAAGTACTTTTTACTTCGAAAGATGGAATTTGTGGTTCCACTGTCTGCCAGACAAATATCTTCATCATCTCTCAAAACCGTACTTCTAAAATTCATACCTTAACGAAAATAAACAAAAATACCATTAGAAAACATGTAAATTTTATATATTATATTGTTATACAATAGTAAAAAAGTAAAACATTAATATAATACAAAATTTACAGCAACTGGAAATATTATAAAAACACTACTAAGGAGAGTTACGAATTCGATCAATCATTTCGTCAAATTCATCATCGAGTAATTGATCGAACTCATTACTAGTCAGATTTTCATATCCACTACCACAGATATCCTTTTTTTCGATGGGGTATTGCAACAAAGATGTGGCTCTATTCTTCAGTAAGATGTATTTCAACATCGTCAGTTAAATAATCAGATACATCCAATCTTGTGTTATATGAAGAATCATTGATTTCCATATGATTTGTTTCTACATTGGCAGTATGTTTCTTCAAGGATGCTTGATAAAGATCTATTAGATGTTTAGCAGTCCTACATGTTCTTTGTCAGTGCCCTGTCATACCACATTTAAAATAGGGTCGATTTTTCATTTCAGAAGGTTCATTTACCACCTTCTTCCCTTTATTTTGCCGATTATACGGCTTGTATCTGTTACCCGAGTTATTTGCCCATCGGCCTCGGCCGTTGCCACGACCGCGTCCCCCAGAATGGTAACCACCACTTCTGGTATCTTTATTTTGATCGTCACCACGACCATGTTCCTCCGAATTTTTATTGTGTTAGTTGCCACGACCACGACCCTTATGGTTCTGTTCCCGTCTTTCAGTAGAGACGGATGTGGAATAGGTTTCAGAAAAATTAGTATATCCTGTTGGACGGGTTTCTTGATTTTTCATAATGACTTCCCTATTTTGTTCTGCTACAAGAAGACATGAAATTAACTCCGAATGACATTTAAAACTCATGTTTCTGTATTGTTCTTGCAGATTCATGTTGGATATATGAAAAGTGAAAAACGTTTTTTCTAGCATTTGTTCCTTAGAAACTGGATAACCGCAGTGACCCAATTTTGTAGTTATTTTAACTAAGACAAAATTATATTCATAAACTGTTTTGAAATCCTGCAGCCGCAGGTTTATCCAGTCATTCTGGGCCTTCGGTAAAATAACTTTTTATAAATGACCATATCGGTTCTCCAAACATTTTCATAATACAAGTGGGTCTTTCTGATATAAACATTCTGATTTGAGTTCTTCACACAAATGATGACCGATTACAGTGAGGGCCGCTGATCGTCTGTAAAGCGGTTCATTATTTCCCTCGCAAATTGTCTTCTCTAGTTGTTTGGCTTCTAGATGTGCTTCGATTTCAAGCTTCCAAGTAATATAGTTTTTCCTTTATAAGTCGAGGGTTGTAAAATCAACACTTGTCAGAGTCGACATATTGAACTTGAAAAATTACGAATTACTAAAGTTTTGATAGTCCCTTTGAGTTGACTGAAATCTTTTCTACGACTAAAGCGTCGTGCTGATAACGTAGTGTAACTATGTTGATAATAAAGAAGCTTTTCAACTTAACTAACAAAGATAGAAATCAATTTCACTTTAATTCTCAAGAAAACTAATTAACACTTCACTGTTGTAACTATAGTAAAGTCATTTTCTTATTTACAAAAGAGTGGGGTTGATGGTTTTATATAGCCGGAGGAGAGATAGGATTGAGTAGGTGATGTGGTGGGTAACTATTGAGTTGGCAATCCTTAATCAAATATGGATTCTTAAATTGCCACATGTAATACTTAGTTACAAAGTAACTAGCACATCCTTTGAGATTATTACTATAGGCACCCATAAGATATATGTGGATAGGGCTGGGAAAACGGTCCGAGACCCCGGGGACCGACCCGTTCGGCCCGGACCGTTAGAGACCGTTGCCCGTAGCAAACCCGAGCCGGGCTAACCCGGCCCGATGAATCGGGTTTATTGGGCCGGGACTCGGACATAACCTCAAATCCGAGTCCCGGCCCGTTATACCCGTCCGTTACCCGAGCCCGACGTCCGGCCCGATAAACCCGCCCGATAAGCCCGCACTTTCAAACCGCAAGATTTA